>MU968551.1:29302789-29614173 GCA_034641835.2 Pinus albicaulis
TGTAGCACATGTTTCATTCCTTTCCATTCACCAAGGTATCATGGAGACATATCAGACCACTATGGTGAGATCTGTTGAGCTCCAAAGATGTTCTTTCTTCCACCACATTCCACTCCATTTACTTTGTCCATTATTAATTACAGGCTCAAATGATCAATAGAATTAATTAAAATTTCTTTAAGAATGTATATCATGACTAACTTGCTATGTTTTTATGATTTTGTCATTGTAGTACTTTTTGAACTAGATCTAGCTATAGAATGCAGACATTCTGTAGCTAGTTTCCGATTCTGTAGCTGTCTTCATGTCTACGCAGGTTCCAGGTGTCATCTCAGAGAAAAACATATATGGTAATATTCCACATCATTCCCTCATCATTTTTTGCTCTCCACAAAGTTCGAACGGAATTCTGTAGGTGGTTATGCACGTGGGAACTCAAACTAGGAGATAGACTCCTAATAGGACAAGGACAGTCCAGATGTCTTTAATCATATTACGAGACCACCATCAGAGTTCTAGTTTTATTTTAATTTGGAAATACAATTATCCCTAGGTTATCTCAAGACAGTTATGTAATTTTGTTATAAATATGGCTTGGGAAACCGAGGGACAAGGTTAGATTTTGTGTTTGATTGCTAGAGTTCAGAAGAACGAAAACACTCTGTTTTGAAGTAATTTCTCTTTTAATGAAGGAAGCATCACTTTATTGAAAGCGCTGAGTCAATCTTGAAGTAGATTTTGCGTGCTACTCCGGTGGTAGAGGGCCCCTGCTACCTGAGCAGCTTTGTTCATATGGCTTAGATAAGTATTTTAGTCTTGTTTTTCATTTCTAGCTTAAGTAGGTTTCTGAAGTTTATGTTTCATAATTGTTTACATTAATAATCACAACTATAATTACTCTTATAAACTCTTCCAAAATATCATCACGATGAATAAGGCATAGCTGTGGTGTTTTAGATTTTAGTTGCATTTCCTTTCGAATTTTATGATTTATTCTTGTTTACACTAAGTGTCATAGCCGGTCTTACTCCTACAAACTCTTCCAAAACATCATTAAAAATGAATAAGAAACAAATGTGGTATCTTAGATCCTAGTTGTATTTGCTTTCAAATCTTATGTTTATGTTCAATTGCATTGAATAATACAGCCAGACTTGTTTTTACAAACTCTTACAAAATATCATTCATATTGAAACGAGATGGGCTATAGAATTCCAAAGGCTAGCTGCATGTTAATTTAGTTAAAACACTCCGGAGGTTGATTGCATTTAGTTTAGCTCTGTCACTACATTTCAAGTTTGATAATGACATTCTAGTTTAACTCTGTTCAATGTACTTCAAATAGATTAGTAGCACTCTAGTTCAGTCTCAGTTCATTTTGTTTCAAGAAAAGATTAATGGCATTCTACTTTAGTTGTAGTCACTATATTTTGAGATTGATAGACCGCGTTCTAGCCTAGCGTTATCCATTTTATTTCAAGTAGTACTAGTTGTCAAAATTAGTCTCTCAGCCTTCATTATTTACAACTTACTTTTGTTCTGAATTTATATTGATACATCATCACATGAACAGGGGTCAGTAATATCAGTTTAAGGCTTTGATTATTCTGCAAATCTTTTACAAATTCACCTATAGCCTTTTTCCCAAACATTATTCTAGAAAATATCTAAACTTCTGAATAAGGCATAGTAGTGATAAGTCAAGTTGCAGAATAGGGTTACTTCAACATCATAGGTTAATCTAGAATAGAAACCTTACTGTGTTACAAATAATCATTTTTTTTGTAATATTGTGAGTTGATTGTTTATTTAGGAGAACTTCATTTACACTTAACTTGTCCATTTCTCAAGCTCTTCCAACCCATCTTTAATGAATGAATTGGATAATTTCAAGCTCATGTTGTGATTTATTTCCTTGCAATGAAGTCATTATCAGGCTTTGCATTTGTTGTTTTCCATCCATAGTTTAGGCTTTTTTCTGTTTTAATATAACCAACAGCTTCTTTTCACCAGCACTTGGTTCTTTCTCTTTTCAAACATAAAACCATAAAACCAAAAACATCATAAAACACTAAACACAACGTAGTGAGAAACAAATACCTAGGCACATATAGTGCACCACACTTCAACAGTTTACTAGCCCTGGTTGACAATTAATGAACTCAATTTAGGAACACTAAGGTTAGCACAAACGTTCGCCAAAATGTTTCTCCATGTAGTTCTATAGGCCCAAAAGGCTTTAGGAAGCCTATCTGCCCAATCTCTTCTATGTAAATGAACAGTTTTTGTTAGGATCCCTTCAATGACCTTATTAGTAGATTCCACTTGACCATTTGCTTATGGATGATAGGGAGTAGATTTTTTGTGTCTGATTCTGTACCTCTCCATCATTTGTTCCACTAGCCTTGATGTGAATTGAGCTCCTTGATCTGTAACAATTTCCTTTGGGACACCAAAACGAGTAAAAATATCCTCAAAAGAAAATTAACTAAATGAGTTTACAAGAGCAAAAGTAATGGCTTGGCCTCTACCCATTTGGTAACATAATCAGTGCAAACTAATATATATTTCTTTTGTCTTGATGGAGGACTAATAGGTCCTACAAAATCCAAAGCCCATTTTTCAAAAGGTTCAATATGTACCTGAGGCTGTAATGGTATCTCACCTGAAGGAGAAGGTTTAGTTTCAGGGAAATTTCCTTCAATAATGAATGCAAGAGACAAAAGAAAAATCATTTATGACAGTGCAAAATATTCATGGGTTGCTAATGAGTTGTACAAGACAGGTCCAGATTTTATCATTAGGAGATGTGTTCGGGAAGATGAGATGCCTGAGATTCTCAAAGCATGTCATGATGAACCTTGTGGCGGACACTTTGCTGATAAGAGGATAGCTTATAAGGTCCTTCATTTAGGATATTATTGGCCATCCCTTTTTAAAGATGCTAAAGAGTATGTCAAAAGGTGTGACAGTTGCCAAAGGGTAGGGAAACCTTCTCCTTCAGGTGAGATGCCATTGCAGCCTCAGGTACATATTGAACCTTTTAAAAATGGGCTTTGGATTTTGTAGGACCTATTAGTCCTCCATCAAGACAAAAGAAATATATATTAGTTTGCACTGATTATGTTACCAAATGGGTAGAGGCCAAGCCATTACTTTTTTCTACTGAAGCATCTGTAGTTAATTTTCTTTTTGAGGATATTTTTACTCGTTTTGGTGTCCCAAGGGAAATTGTTACATATCAAGGAGCTCAATTCACATCAAGGCTAGTGGAAAAAATGATGGAGAGGTACAAAATCAGACATAGAAAATCTACTCCCTATCATCCACAAGAAAATGGTCAAGAGGAATCTACTAATAAGGTCATTGAAGGGATCCTAACAAAGACTATTCATTTACATAGAAGAGATTGGGCAGATAGGCTTCCTGAAGCCTTGTGGGCCTATAGAACTACATGGAGAAGCACAACAGGTCATACTCCTTATGAACTTGTTTATGGAAAGCAAGTTTTGTTTCCCATAGAATTCTAGATTCAAACTTTCAAAATGTCAGTTCAGCTAGGACTTGATCTAACAGAGGCACAAAAGCATAGATTGGAGCAGATTAATGAATTGGATGAGATCAAACAAGATGCAGTTCAGAAAACAAGTATAGTCCAATAGCAAAGGAATAGATGGCATGATAAGTATATCAAGGAAAAGAAGTTCAAAGAAGGTGGCTGGGCTCTCTTGTTTGATTCAAAGTTCAAAGATTTTCAAGGTAAATTCCAAACACATTGGCTTGGGCCATATGAAATTGTGAAATTTTTTGACAATGGAGCAATAAAAATCAAGACAATAGATGAAGAAGAGGTCACTTTTCTTGTGAATGGTCATAGATTGAAGTTGTATCATAAGCCACTTTCAAGAGAAGAATTTGTCAAGAAGTTCCAGGAAAACAGTGATGTGAAGTTAATGAAGAAGAATATTTCTTCTTCATCAACTTAATTAAATTTTCTGAAGTCACTTTAAAAATAATAAAAAATAAAAATAAATAAATAAATAAATAAATAAAGTATAAACATGAAAACTAATCACTGATTAGCATGTTTATACAGAAAAGGTAGAGTGAAAATCAGAATCTTTCTGACACTTTAGCTTTTCAAATTTGTTCTTTTTCTGCAAGCAGTTGTTACAAAATCATAAGTGCAGATCCATTTCAGTTATGATCCATCTCATTTCATCCATCCATATTCCATTTCATTCATTCATCCATACTCCATTTAATTCATTCATCCACACTTCATTCATTTCACCCCATGGTCCACCTCATTTCCATCCCATATTTTTAATTTTGATCTTTTTCTATAATTGAATAATACATATCATGAATTGCAAGCCACTTCTCATACTTCACTCCATTTCATAAGTTGTGATCCATTCCACTCCATTATTCACTTCATTCATATTCCATTACACCATAGTTTACTATCCATCTTGATTTATTCCATACAAAATTCCATTCATGCTCCAAACCATTCCATTTCATGTTTCAAGTCTTCTACAGGTACATTCTGCAATTAGTTAGACATTCTGCAGCCAGTTAGACATTCTGTAGCCAGTCAGACATTCTGCAGCCAGACAGACATTCTGCCGCCAGAGATCCTGAAAGCATTGTCCAGTAATCACCTGATCTGCAATAAAATGATCCTGCATATCCATGACAACAAGCAAAATCAAGGGAGTTATGAAGACTCAAAAAGTAATGATTTTCAGGGGAGAACAAAGCATATAAAGATCACAAAAAATCAGAGGAAAGGAAAAGGTAAAAGTTCTGATTATAATGACATATCATGAAAATTTTTAGTATAGTTAAGTTATGAATAATTCAAAAACTTGTTTTAATTGATTTTGTTGATCATGCCTAACAAACCTCCCATAGAAAATTTGGATAAAACTCCTTCTATTCCACCATTTCAAATCCCATATCTGATCATCATTTAAAAATCTAAACGGTTAAAGTGCTAAAGTGATTGGATTAGTCACGTCACTAGGCCAAAGCATTTAATGATTATTTTGAATTCGTTACAAAATATCTCCGCGGTCTTTTCTTCCGTGATATCTTTCAACTCATATACATCATCCTCACCTCATTATATTCATTCCGTAATCACTCCATATCATTCTTTCCCGTAGCCAACTCTTAACCATTTCAGTCTGTAAAACAGAGGAAACATCTATGGGGCAAAAACATCTCTGTAATAGCCATTGTCACCGTGAACAGAGGAGCAACAATTTGAAGGTTGGAAAGAGAAGTTATGGGTCTCATAGTGAGGACCGAACCAATTGCAACTAAGTACTTGGAAGGTTATCCTCAAATCAGAGAAATGTTACAACAAGCAGGGTGGTTGCAATTCTTTGAAAAATTCAGTGGTTTTCACAAAGAGGTGACTAAAACATTTGCACGGTCCATCAATGGAGCTAAGGTCGAGATAGGAGATATTAAATTCACCATTACAGAAGCCTCCATTGCAGAAGCAACATAATTTCCCAAACAAGGAGAAAGGTGGTTCAAGAATAGAGAATTTCATAATGAGGCATGGAAGCAGATACTCAAGTCACCAGGTATGGATGTTTCCATTTTTAAAAAGGGTATCCCTAGCTCCGCACTAAAGAAAAAATGGAGGAACATGTTGCTTATCTTGCAAAAATTCATCACTTGTGAAGGAAGATATGGTACCTTCTATGTTTATCATATTCGGTTGATAATGCATTTCTTAGAAGAAGAACTCAATTTGCCCTTTTTCTTGCTTCATAGTTTAAAGAAAATGGCCTCAAGTGTTCAAAAGAGAGTTCAATTTCTAGAAACAACCTTATAGCACCATGGTTTAGTCAAAATTTTGATTGAACATCATTTGAGAAAAATGGGAGATAATTGGGAAGAGTTCTTAGTGAGAAATCACTTTGAAGAACCCAAGGAACCTTCACCTGAAGACAAACCTACAAAAAGAAGCAGAAGATGGAAAACCTCCAAAACTGAAACTGGTAAAACAATACAAGAAGGCAGTGAAGAAATGATTTCTGAGAAATTGGCTCAGATTAGGAAGCAACTTAAGAAAGAGAGGATAATAAGAAAATTTTCCAGAGAGAAAGGAGAAGGACCATCTCAACCAAGAAGGAGCCACAGACTTAGAGGGATACTAAAGAAAACAAAGGTTAAAAAAACTGGAGTCATAAACATAGAGGATGAAGAAACACCTACTGAGGAGGATTTTGATGAAGGAGCTCCTGAAATAGACCCAACACAGCAAGAAATTTACAACTATGTTGAGACATTAGAGAAAAGAGCTTTAGAAAGTAGAGACAGAACTCCTAGTCCACCAAAATCTGCAGTTGATATCCTAAGGAGAGATAAATATGAGTTAGAAATACTCAATAGGCATATCAAGAATGAGAATGAAATTTTGAGAGAGCAGGTTAAACTGAAAACTGATATGAATTCAACTCTGTCTCTACAAATGCAAAAGTTGTACAAGGCCAGTGAAAAATTGAAGAAGAAAAATAAAAAGTTAACCAGGGCCCTCACAAATTTGAGATTCAAGTTAGTCATAAGGAAGCCTAGAAGGCCTTTGAATTCCAGGCAAAGAAGAAGAGGAGGGTTGGATGTCCTTGCAGAGGTCTCAAATTTCATGGAATAGTTTCATGAGGACATGCAAGAACCTAGCAGTGGGGGTATGTTGAGCTCTAAAGATGTTCTTTCTTCCACCACATTCCACTCGATTTCCTTTGTCCATTATTAATTACAGGCTCAAATGATCAATAGAATTAATTAAAATTGCTTTAAGAATGTATATCATGACTAATTTGCTATGTTTTTATGATTTTGTCATTGTAGTACTTTTTGAACTAGATCTAGCTACAGAATGCAGACATTCTGTAGCTAGTTGCCAATTCTGCAGCTGTCTTCATGTCTACGTAGGTTCCAGGTGTCATCTTAGATAAAAACACATATGTTCATATTATACATCATTCCCTCATCATTTTTTGCTCTCCACGAAGTTTGAACGAAATTCTGTAGGTGGTTATGCACGTGGGAACTCAAACTAGGAGATAGACTCCTAATAGGACAAGACAGTCCAGATGTCCTTAATCATATTACGAGACCACCATCAGAGTTCTAGTTTGATTTTAATTTGGAAAGAAAATTATTCCTAGGTTATCTCAAGAAAGTTATGTAATTTTGCTATAAATATGGCTCGGGAAACAGAGCGACAACGTTAGAGTTTGTGTTTGATTGCTAGATTTCAGAAGTCCGAAAACACTCTGCTTTGAAGTAATTTCTCTTTTAATGAAAGAAGCATCACTTTATTGAAATCACTGAGTCAATATTGAAGTAGATTTTGCGTGCTACTTCGGTGGTAGAGGGCCCCTGCTACCTGAGCAGCTTTGTTCATACGGCTTAGATAAGTATTTTAGTCTCGTTTTTCATTTCTAGCTTAAGCAGGTTTCTGAAGTTTATGTTTCATACTTGTTTACATTAATCATCACAGCTAGAATTACTCCTATAAACTCTTCCAAAATATCATCACGATGAATAAGGCATAGCTATGGTGTTGTAGATTTTAGTTGCATTTCCTTTCGAATTTTATGATTTATGCTTGTTTACACTAAGTTTCATAGCCGGTCTTACTCCTACAAACTCTTCCAAAACATCATTAACAATGAATAAGAAACAGCTATGGTATCTTAGATCCTAGTTGTATTTTCTTTCAAATCTTACGTTTATGTTCAATTGCATTGAATAATACAGCCAAACTTGTTTTTACAAATTCTTCCAAAATATCATTCATATTGAAATGAGATGGGCTGTAGAATTCCATAGACTAGCTGCATGTTAATTTAGTTATAACACTCCAGAGGTTGATTGCATTTAGTTTAGATCTGTCACTACATTTCAAGTTTGATAATGGCATTCTAGTTTAACTCTGTTCATTGTACTTCAAATAGATTAGTAGCACTCTAGTTCAGTCTCAGTTCATTTTGTTTCAAGAAAAGATTAATGGCATTCTACTTTAGTTGTAGTCACTGTATTTTGAGATTGATGGACCGCGTTCTAGCCTAGTGTTATCCATTGTATTTCAAGTAGTACTAGTTTTCAAAATTAGTCTCTCGGCCTTCATTATTTACAACTTAATTTTGTTATGAATTTATATTGATACATCATCACATGAACAGGGGTCAGTAATACCAGTTTAAGGCTTTGATTATTCTGCAAATCTTTTACAAATTCACATATAACCTTTTTCCCAAACATTATTCTAGAAAATCTCTAAACTTCTGAATAAGGCCTAGTAGTAATAAGTCAAGTTGCAGAATAGGGTAGCTTCAGCATCATAGGTTAATCTAGAATAGAAACCTTACTGTGTTACAAATAATCATTTTTTTTGTAATATTGTGAGTTGATTGTTTATTTAGGAGAACTTCATTTACACTTAACTTGTCCATTTCTCAAGCTCTTCCAACCCATCTTTAATGAATTAATTGGATAAGTTCAAGCTCATGTTGTGATTTATTTCCTTGCAATGAAGTCATTATCAAGCTTTGCATTTGTTGTTTGCCATCCATAGTTTAGGCTTTGTTCTGTTATAATATAACCAACAGCTTCTTTTCACCAGCACTTAGTTCTTTCCCTTTTCAAACATAAGACCATAAAACCAAAACATCATAAAACACTAAACACAACATAGTGAGAAACAAATACCTAGGCACATATAGTGCACCACACTTCAGCAGTTTACTGGCCCTGGTTGACAATTAATGAACTCAATTTAGGAACACCAAGTTGAGCACAAACAAGATCATCCATGGATCTCCTTTTCATTCTACTCAAATTATATGGTAATATTGTATTTTTGTACTTATTGATCATCTAACAAATTATGTGCATTCTATTGCCATCTATATATTGTGCATTGCTCCACAAGAGGGAAAGTTTATATTTGGGCTTCATGGTCTTTCTAACACCAACATATATGATCGAGATAGCCATTTATTGTATGGATTTGGGCAAGTACTGTACTATTATTTGTATGCTCAGTTGATCCACAATGCTATTTACTATTTTCTAGTAGATGAGATAACATGCACAACTAGCAAATTGTTGGGAGACAACTTGCCATATGATGTTCTGAAACAACACTTAGAAAAATTGCACTATAACCACTTGGGAAACTATTTGTACCATCCAACACCTCACATAACACTCAGTATCATCTTGATTCCATGTTTTGATGATGTACTATTCATTGTATGTGGAATGACTTGGGCAAGAAATGTCCATAAAACTAGAGAATGGGTCTTTGAAGATCCAGTTGTCCTTTTGCCTCTTGAGGGCAACATTATTGTAGCCCAAATTCACCAGAAGCCCTACACTTATCATAAGTGGAGAGAGAGATAGCATGGGATGGAAAATTTGTTCCATCATGTTTAGCTATGTAGCCCATGTACATTTTAGGAGCCAAGGGTGGAAGAGTTTTTCTATGAATTACCATTTTTTAGGGTGACTCATTTTTTTTGGATGATAGCTTGGGGGTTGGAGCTTCACATGGGGATGAAGGTTCCCAACATTTTTTAGATTCCAGACCTCAAGAGGGCCTCTATACAGCATATAGTTTCCTCCATGTATATCCCACTACTTCATGATGAGAGCCATTTGGGTTCATCACAAAAGGCCAACTTGTACACTTGGGAGGAGCAACTAGGGGACATATTGGTGAGAGAGAATCTTTTTCAGTGGAGAAGCTTATTATATGAGGATGCTACAAGAGGAGGAGAGGAGGCTCTTCAGTTCTATCCTTGCAGTTTCTTGAGGACAAGCAACATTTGGGAGGGGAGGACTGTAATATTCCAAAATTAGCATGCAGCTAATTGGAAGATTAATTTTTTATTTTATCATTTAGATAAATGAATAAGTGGATAGGGAGACCCATAATTCTCTTTAGTAGGAATAAATTCCCTCATAATGTGAAAAGGGATCATTTTGATAATTGGATAAAGCACCTCCATGTGTGAACAGGGGCTAAAGCATGTGGAAAAGGTCAAAGTTGACCAAATCAACAACACTAGTATGGAGAGAGTGGATCATTAATGGGAGACAACAGAATGTTAATGGGAGAAAGTCTCTATGAGAGTAGTGGCTTTAATGAGTGGGACCCAAGGTGAGAAGGCTCACAATGCATACAAGGAAGCCATAGAGGATATGCTAAATGATTATTGATTTTGATATTTTTAGATCTGGATTTGTCAGGAGACATTTCTATGCATGCTTTTCTTGTTTAGTAGGGTCTTCTGTGTTTATTAGCTCAAGGGTGTTCCCGAGTGGGAATCCCACACTCATCATCAAGGGACTTCGAGTGCCTACTCAAGAGAGATTATTGAGTTGTATATTCCACATTTCGGCATCAGGCCAAGCTTCAGTCTTCAGCTGCAATGTATTTTCTGTTCAGAGTTGTGTTGTGTTGCAGTGGAGGATTGATAGGGCCAATTTTTGAGCTTGTTTTCAGTGGAGGAAGCTTTATTTCAATTAGGAGGCTAGAAAGGAAGGACCTTGGGCTTTATTTCATATCTGGGCACCAGGCCAACCTATTTCCACCTCCTATATTGCAGTTCCCTTCAAGGGCTGTGTTATTTTATTACGCATTTGCAGTGGATGTTTCAGTGCTTCATTTGAGGGGTTAGATCTTCAGTGATGGGATCAACCTTTCACTTGGAGGATCTATTGGAGGAGATATATTCATTTATACATCATTTTCAGCCACCTCCTTCCATTAATTTAGTTGTAGCTGCAATTCAGCCCTAGGGATGCATTCTAGCATTTTTTTATTTTGGGTATTTCCGGAAACCCTTTTTGGGTTGTCATGGAAATGTGATTGGGAGCATAGATCTCTATACCCAACACCTTTTGAGATATATAATAGAAAATTTATGTATTTACAATTTCCAGCAGTATTTATATCTACTAAAACTTCCTTGTCTTAGCCTTGGGCATTATTGCATAACAGTGTTCTTCATATTTCATGTACTTGTTCTCTTGAGGCTTGTTTTCCTAACTTGAGTGACTTTTCCCTCAAGATATTGTACACATTTTGATACTATGATATTAATATGATGGCTATATAATCTTCTTACATTTTATGTGTTGATTTATCACTGCTATTTCCATCATTTTGTTCTATATTCTCGTCTTTACCATTTTGGAATATTACAGATAGAAAAAAGTATATCCCCAACCTTCCCTTCTCAGCTACACATTCCCTCGGGAAATACGGTCACCCCTTCCATGTTTTCACTTACCTTCCAAGTTCCGTTGGCGCCCCCATCCCAATAATTTCATCCCTTGGCAAGGTTTTCTTGCAACGAAAGTTAAAAAGACCAAGGCCTATATCTCCCTCAAAAATATCATACTAGTCATAGCATGCTCATGGAAATTAATGAACACTATTGGGTACTAGTGTCCCATAATGACCTTGCTCCTAAAATTCTTTACCAACATACTACTGCATTTTCCAATTCCTTTTGTTGCTGTTGCTATTGCTTGCAATCAATTTTAACGACCCAAAAGTGAATTTCCATGCTTCATCTACCAAGCACAAAAATTCCATTAGATTCAAAATAAATTGAAATAATTTCAAATCATACCTCATTGGTAGCTCATCAATAAGTTACACTTGAAATTCTGTTTACTCCTTGTCACAACAAGTCAAGCCAGTTGTTTGATCAAATCATCATGTGTAAATATATCACATATGGTTAGGTCAAAACACAACCATCATAAATTAAAATCATGAATTGCATAAAATTATCAAAACTATAATCATAATCACATGTAACCATCATAAACCAAAATCATAGGTCACATGCATAATTAAAAACTAGAGGTAAAATGCCGATACTTATCCTTCATCGATCCTTACTTATGCCTTTGTTCTTTCAGTACACACACTGGATCAGTTGCCACACTGAAAAAAAAACCAATTCCTTCTCTTCAACCACATACAAATATACATAGTGTACATCATGACACGTATAGGGGAATTTTGAGGTCTAAAATAGGCCTCCTAAGGAAAATGTACAATCAAAATTCACTTTATGAGAACCAATCACATTTTAGGGAATGGCATCATACCTAATAGTTGAGGAGGCATTGCTTGAGTTAAAGGTACTTACGTGTCACATTCCCAATGGTGGATAAAAAATCATGGTTAACCATGGTAGTGCTTTAAGTACTTTTAAAGTCATAAAGTAAAGTACTCATAATAAATGTCATTTCACACTTTTTGAATAAAATATTATATTTGTATATTTTCAAATATTTATTTATAAATCAAATCAATTCAATATGTAATATAAAATTCATACATAAAACAATGTATCATATTATATTATTTTTATATAGTACATTAATTACATGTTATTATATAATTTAAATAATATAAATTTTAATTAATAGTATATTCTATAATTAAGAATTTATGAATTTATATTTATATTTTATTTTAATTTATTTAAGTAAAAAGGAAAAATGCATTAGTTGTGCAATGATAATGATTTTTTCTTGAAAATATCATTCTTATTTATAGTCACATCAATACATTTTTTTATTAATTTTATTTTAGTACAACTTTTGAGTTGAATTTAACCATGGTTACATGGATTTTGGTGCAAAAAGTGAATTGCAAATTCATAAATGTTATTTTATTGGTTTAGCTATTATTTTGTTATTTCCTTGGGAAGCCCATTTTAGACCTCATAATTCCCCTAATATGGTACACCCACATACGACATACAAAACCATACAATGCACACAATCACATCGGCATACGACATATACACCTACACCTGGTGTAAAATAAAACACAATACATATGCATACACCAAGAAAAAAAACATACACCTACACCTGGTGTACAATACAACACAACATATACACCTACATCTAGTGTAAAATACAACACAACACATAAACCTACATTTGGTGTACAACACAACATAATACATATACATATACAAAGTACAACACAACAATACACATGTCACAATACCATAACTACACCATGCACATACATAGTACCATATTCCCGCAACACAACATGTATGACATGCACAAAATACCACATTTATACTAGTACCATACGCACAACATGTACACATTACCACCTATACACAACACTACCTACAAAACATGTGCACAACATCACACGTACATTGCACCACCTACACAATGTGTACACAACGCCAAATGTACATTGCACCACTTGTACAACGTGTATACAAAACAACATGTACAAAACACCACATGCACGATATGTTCACGAAACCACATGTACACAATCCTACATGCATGACATGTACACGACACCACCTGCACATAACACCAGTTGTACAACATGTACAAAACACCACATGCACACAACATCACATGTACAAACATGCATACAACACCATATGTGAATAGCACCATATTTACATCACACAAGAAAGACCATATGTACATAGCACCATATTTACATCACACAAGAAACACCATATGTACATAGTACCATATTTACATCACACAAGAAACACAATATGTACATATCACTGTATATTTAACATGTACATAGTGTCATACGTACACAACACCGCATATCTAACATGCACACAACACCCTATGCACACAACACCACATATCCAGCATGTGAACTATACAATATGTACACAACATCGTATATCTGACATGTGCATAGCACCATCTATATCTAGCACTACATATGAAATATGTTAGGACCCTATATTACTATTATAGTCCCTTATTGTTATTATTGTACCCCTGTAACCCCCATATTTTTATTATTCTGCCCTTAAATTATTATTTTTAGGCCAGCTACGATTACATTGTGGCCCCATGGATTCCTATATATAGAAAGGAGGTTTTGTAATTTGTATCATCCAAGAATTGTTCATTCATGTAATGTATTGGAGGTTGCCCCCTCGAAGTGGCTTATTTCTAAGGCATTCATATCTATTTTCTTCTATTTTTGAAGCTGGTTTCCCAACATTTGGTATCAGAGCTTTGGATTCTAGCATTTCGCTGCTCCAAACAGGTCATTGTGGCATTTTCGCTATAACGTTTTTTCTACAAAGGTTCAGAAGCTAAAATGTTTAGAGTGTGAAGTTGAAATCCTGAGGAACATCGTCGCAAAATTTAAGAGCTTGGTTCAAAATATTTTCGGAGATATGATTTGTGGAAGTTATGTCATTTTGCAGGCTCTTGAATTTCACTTAAAAAGGTCATCGTGGAATTTTCGCTATAAATTTTTTCCACGAAGGGTCTGAAGCTGAAATTTTTAGAGAACTAAACTGAAATCCTGAGGAACATCATCATAACATTTTAGATCTTGGTTCACAATATTTTTGGAGATAGGATTTGTGGAAGTTAGGTCTTTTTCGGGCTTCTGAATTTCATCTCAAAGACGTGATCGTGGGAAAATCTTCGTAACGCTCTCTCTGTGCATCGGATTGGAATTTTGTAAAAAGTGACTAGAAGTACACGGACTATAGTTTCCTATCTGTAAATTTTAGAACCAAAGGAGTAAACAGTGACACGTGGTAAGCGGTACAAGTTTGCTCTACTGAACCAGTCCATAATTAGGTCATTGTGGGAGATTGGAAATAACTTTGCCTTGAAGAATCCATTAAGCCCTTAGAGTACTCTACTATGACTCATGAAGATGAAGAATTGCAACATGATCTATCAAAATTACAAGAGCAAGTGCACCAAAATTCACTCTCACAAAGAGCAACAAAAAATGAAATGGATGTTTTGAAGAAAAGCATGGAAGCTAAGATGGATGGTTTGAAGAAAGGCATGGAAGCTACAATGGATGGTTTGAAGAATGGTATGGAAGATAAAATGGATGGTATGGAAGAAAAAATGGAAGGTTTGAAGGAAGACATGGAAGGTTTGAAGGAAGGTTTGTCAAAGTTGATACAAGAAATGATTCCTAATGGTGAAAAGATAGTAGATGAAAATCATGATGAGAACAAAATAAATGTTAATCGTGATTTCATAAACTCTAATGTTGGATTAAAGAACCACCATATTCCAAATATGGATATGAGGAATTTTGATGGCAAGGATCCCGTAACATGGATACTACAGATGGAGCAATATTTTGATCTCAATAATGTGCAAAACACACAAAAAGTACGCATTGCAACTTTACATTTAGAACAAAATACATTTGTATGGTATCGATGGCTTTGCTCCCGTAAAAAAATTGTCACTTGGTCAATTTTTACGGAGGAAATGATAGCACATTATGAGGATACAAAGAGCAACACCTTCTTTAGCCAATCGATAAATCTCAAACAAAAGGGTTTAGTGGGGCAACACATTGAGGACTTCCAAAAATTGAATATAAGGGTAACTGATATTCCAGAGGAACACAGGATCGATCTCTTCATAGGCACTTTAAAGGATAACATCCAACATGAAGTTCGTGTTTTGGAACTGATTCATTGGAGAAGGCATTCAGGTTGGCAAGAAAAGTTGAATGTAAAATAATGGCGACAAGGAAGCCTACCACTCAATTCTATAAAGAAGGAAGTGTTGCTACGCCTAGATTTCCACAACCTACAAGGTTGACACCACAACAATTGGAAGAAAAAATAGAAAAAGGGCTTTGCTATAGTTGTGATAGCAAATACACTAAAGGTCATAAGTGTGCTGAGAAGAAATTATTTTACATAGATTGTGAAGAGGAAGAAGAAAATGAACAAGAAGGGGATATACACCAGGAACCAACCCTAGAAGAGGAAGAAATGAGTCTGACCATATTGTGTAATGCATTGGCAGGAATTACCACTCCTCAAACTCTCAAGATAGAAGGACATATCAAGAAGAAAAAGGTAATAGTGTTGATTGATTCAGGTAGTACCCATAATTTTATTCATTGTAAGGTGGCCAAGGAATTGAATTGTTTCCTATACCCAACACCAGAATGTCAAGTGATGGTTGCAAATGGAGGAACTATAAATTGCTCTGGAAAATGCCATAATATCAAGCTAACCATGGGGGAATATGTGTTGAATAGTCCAATGCTTTCCATTCCTATGGGAGGTGCTGATGTTGTACTAGGAGTACAATGGTTACAATCTTTGGGGACGGTAGCTTTTAATTTTCCAGAACTTTTCTTGAAATTTTTTTCAGAAGGAAAGGAAGTCGAATTACGGGGTATTGAAGGGAAGCCAGGAAGGATAATAAGCTCTAATGTCATGACAAAGCTTCTAAAGAAAGAACAACGAGGCGTAATTGCACAATTATGCTCACTGGAAGTTCCGACATCAAAATCATCTATTTCTGCAGATCTCCAACAAGTCTTGGACAATCATTCCAAGGTGTTTGAAACTCCCAAAGGACTCCCACCTATTCGTGATCATGATCATGCTATTCGTTTGATTCCAGGAAGTGTTCCTCCAAACATCCAGCCTTATAGATATCCTTACTTCCAAAAGAGCGAAATTGAACGTATGATTGCAGAAATGTTAGAGGCGGGTATAATTCAACCTAGTCAAAGTTCTTTCTCTGCTCCTGTAGTATTGGTACACAAGAAGGATGGATCATGGCGAATGTGTCCAGATTATAGGGAGCTCAATAAGCTCAACATTAAAGATAAATTTCCCATTCCTGTGATTGATGAATTATTGGATGAATTACATGGAGCAATTTATTTTACCAAGTTGGATCTTCGTTCAGGATATCATCAAATTAGAATGAAGATTGAAGATATTCTCAAAAAAACATTTCAAACTCATGAGGGTCATTATGAATTTTTGGTCATGCCTTTTGGCCTTGCCAATGCACCTTCTACATTTCATGGGTTGATGAATTCCATTTTCAAACCCTTCCTTAGAAAATTTGTGCTAGTATTTTTTGATGATATACTAATCTACAACAGGTCTTGGAAGGATCATGTTCAACATGTTGATAGGGTGCTCAAACTAATGCAGGAGAAACAATTATATGAAAAAACATCCAAATGTTTCTTTGGAGTGCAAGAGGTGGAATATCTCGGTCATATTGTATATCACGAGGGTGTTAAGGTAGACCCTAACAAAATTAAAGCCATTAAGGAATGGAATGTCCCCACAAGCATAAAGAAGTTGCGAGGATTTATCGGGTTAACAGGGTATTATCACAAGTTTGTTAAGAATTATGGGAGAATAGCAGCACCTCTAACAACATTATTGAAGAAAGATGCATTTTCATGGACTCCTAAAACAACTAAGGCCTTTGAACATCTTAAAGAGGCAATGTGCGTAGCACCAGTCTTAGCTATGCCAGACTTCACAAAAACCTTTATTGTGGAATGTGATGCCTCAGGAAATGGAATTGGTGTTGTTTTGATGCAAGAAGGAAGACCCATTGCTTCTGAAAGTCGTCCAATTAAAGGAAATTATTTACAGAAACCTATTTATGGGAAGGAAATGTTAGCAATAATGCATGCACTAAAGAAATGGCGAACTTACCTAATGGGAAGGCACTTCAAGGTAAAAACTGATCATGATAGTCTTAAACACTTTTTGGAACAAAGACTATCTTTAGAAGAGCAGCAAAAATGGGTCACAAAGATGTTGGGTTATGACTTTGAAATAATCTACAAAAAAACGGAAGCTAAATGTTGTTGCAGATGCACTCTCAAGAGAGAATGAAGAGGTGGAAGCATTTCTTTGTGCCATTTCTATTATCCAACCAGATTGGATAACCGAAGCAAGAGATGAATGGAAGAAGGATGAAGAAATGTGGATGCTCATTCAAAATTTGCAGCAAGATCCTAGTAAATATGATATATTTAGTTGGAAAAATGATTCCTTATGTTAGGTCCCTATATCACTAGTATAACCCCTTATTATTGTTAGTGTAAACCCTTAGGTCCCTATATCACTAGTATAGCCCCTTATTATTGTTAGTGTAAACCCCTTATTGTTATTATTGTACCCTTGTAACCCCCATTTTGTTATTATTGTGCCCTTAAATTATTATTGTTAGGTCGGCTAGGATTACATTGTGGCCCACTAGGATTACATTATGGCCCCATGGACTCCTATATATAGAAAAGAGGTTTTGTGAATTGTATCATCCAAGAATTGTTCATTTATGTAATGTATTGGAGGTTGACCCCTCGAAGTGGCTCATTTCTAAGGCGTTTATATCTCTTTTCTTCTCTTTTTGAGTTGGTTACACAACATTTGGTATCAGAGCTTTGGGATTCTAGGGTTTCGTTGCTCCAAACAGGTCATCGTGGAATTTTCGCTATAACTTTTTTTCTACGAAGCTTCAGAAGCTGAAATTTTTAGGGTGCGAAGCTGAAATCGTGAGGAAGGTTGTCTAAAAATTTCAGATCTTGGTTCGCAATATTTGAGGAGATATGATCTGTGGAAGTTAGGTATTTTTTCAAGCTCATAAACAGGTCATCGTGGAATTTGCGCTATACATTTTTTTTTACGAAGGGTCAGAGTCTGAAAATCATATGGTGCGAAGCTGAAATCCTGAGGAAATTCGTCAAAAAATTTCAGAACTTGGTTCGCAATATTTTTGGAGATATGATCTGTGGAAGGTAGTGCTTTTTCAGGCTCCTGAATTTCATCTCAAAGAGGTGATCGTGGGAAAAGTTCAATAAATCTCTCTCTGAAGATTGGATTGGAGTGCCGTTAAAAGTGGTCACAAGTACACATTCTTTAGTTTCTTCGCTATCAATTTCAGAGAAAAAAGACAAAACAGTGACACGTGGTAAGTCGTACAAGTTCGCTCTACTGAACCAGTCCAGAATTAGGTCATTGTGGGAGATTGCACACAACTTTGTCTTGGAGCATCAAAATCAGGTCATACCTGTGGCATTTGAAAGAAGCTTCAGAGGGCTACTACAGGGCTGAATTTCAGATATCGAAGATTTTCAAGCACAGAGATAATACACTTTCAATATCGAGCTCCTCAAAGCTAGTAAAAGGTGTGTATTTTTTCCGAATTGCATAAGTCTTGTTTGAAGAATCAAGTTGAATTGATTGCAAGGGCCTATTGTAGAATAGATATCAATATTGGAGTCTGAAATGGCCCCTAAAAAGAATTCAAAACCCATTAAGCCTTTAGAAGGCTCTACTATTACTCATGAAGATGAAGAATGGCAACATGACATGTCAAAATTACAAGAGCAAATGCAACAAATTTCGCTCTCGCAAAGAACAACAAAAAATGAAATGGAAGTTTTGAAGAAAGGCGTGGAAGCTAAGATGAATGGTTTGGAAGCTAAGATGGATGGCATGGAAGTCGGCATGGAAGCTAAGATGGATGACATGAAGAATGATCTAAAAGCATACATGGAAGGCTTGATGACAAGCTTAAAACCAGAAATGATTCCTAATGGTGGAAATATAGGAGAAGAACTTCCTGATGAGAACAAAATAAATGTTAATCATGATTCCATAAACTCGAATGTTGGCGGGAAGAACCACCATATTCCAAAAATGGATATGAGGAAGTTTGATGGAAAGGATCCTGTAACGTGGATACTACAAATGGAGCAATATTTTGATCTCCATAACGTGCAAAACACACAAAAGGTACGCATTGCAACTTTACATTTAGAACAAAATACATTTGTATGGTATCACTGGCTTTGCTCCCGTAAAAAAATTGTCACTTGGTCAATTTTTACGGAGGAAATGATAGCACATTATGAGGATACAAAGAGCAACACCTTCTTTACCCAATTGATAAATCTAAAACAAAAGGGTTTAGTGGGGCAGCACATTGAGGACTTCCAAAAATTGAATATAAGGGTAACTGATCTTACAGAGGAACACAAGATTGATCTCTTCCTAGGCACTTTAAAGGATAACATCCAACATGAAGTTCGCGTTTTGGAACCTGATTCATTGGAGAAGGCATTCAAGTTGGCAAGAAAAGTTGAATGTAAAATTATGGCGACAAGGAAGCCTACCACTCAATTCTATAAAGAAGGAAGTGTTGCTACGCCTAGATTTCCACAACCTACAAGGCTGACACCACAACAATTGGAAGAAAAAAGAGCAAAAGGGCTTTGCTACAGTGGTGATAGCAAATACACTAAAGGTCATAAGTGTGCTGAGAAGAAATTATTTTACATAGATTGTGAAGAAGAAGAAGAAAATGAACAAGAAGAGGATATACAACAGGAACCACCCCTAGAAGAGGAAGAAATGAATCCGACCATATCGTGTAATGCACTGGCAGGAATTACCACTCCTCAAACTCTCAAGATAGAAGGAAATATAAAGAAGAAAAGGGTAATAGTGTTGATTGATTCAGGTAGCACCCATAATTTTATTCATTATAAGGTAGCCAAGGAATTAAATTGTTTCCTATACCCAGCACCAGAATGTCAAGTGATGGTTGCAAATGGAGGAACTATAAATTGCTCTGGAAAATACCATAATATCAAGCTAACCATGGGGATATATGTATTGAATAGTCCAATGCTTTCCATTCCTATGGGAGGTGCTGATGTTGTACTAGGAGTACAATGGTTACAATCTTTTGGGACGGTAGCTTTTAATTTTCAAGAAATTTTCTTGAAATTTTTTTCAGAAGGAAAGGAAGTCGAATTACGGGGTATTGAAGGGAAGCCGGGAAGGATAATAAGCTCTAATGTCATGAAAAAGCTTCTAAAGAAAGAACAAAGAGGCGTAATTGCACAATTATGCTCACTAGAAGTTCCGACATCAAAATCATCTATTTCTGCAGATCTCCAACAAGTCTTGGACAATCATTCCAAGGTGTTTGAAACTCCCAAAGGACTCCCACCTATTCGTGATCATGATCATGCTATTCATTTGATTCCAGGAAGTGTTCCTCCAAACATAAAGCCTTATAGATATCCTTACGTCCAAAAGAGCGAAATTGAACGTATGATTGCAGAAATGTTAGAGGCGGGTATAATTCAACCTAGTCAAAGTTCTTTCTCTGCTCCTGTAGTATTGGTACACAAGAAGGATGGATCATGGCGAATGTGTCTGGATTATAGGGAGCTCAATAAGCTCCCCATTAAAGACAAATTTCCCATTCCCGTGATTGATGAATTATTGGATGAATTACATGGAGCAATTTATTTTACCAAGTTGGATCTTCGTTCAGGATATCATCAAATTAGAATGAAGACTGAAGATATTCCAAAAACAACATTTCGAACTCATGAGGGTCATTATGAATTTTTGGTCATGCCTTTGGCCTTACCAATGCACCTTTTACATTTCAAGGGTTGATGAATTTCATTTTCAAACCCTTCCTTAAAAAATTTGTGCTAGTATTTTTTGATGATATACTAATCTACAGCAGGTCTTGGAAGGATCATGTTGAACATGTTGACAGGGTGCTCAAACTATTGCAGGAGAAACAATTATATGCAAAAAATTCCAAATGTTTCTTTGGAGTACAAGATGTGGAATATCTGGGTCATATTGTATATCACGAGGGGGTTAAAGTGGACCCTAACAAAATTAAAGCCATTAAGGAATGGAAAGTTCCCACAACCATAAAGCAGTTGCGAGGATTTCTCGGGTTAACAGGGTATTATCGCAAGTTTGTTAAGAATTATGGGAGAATAGCAGCACCTCTAACAACATTATTGAAGAAAGATGCATTTTCATGGACTCCTCAAGCAACTAAGGCCTTTGAACATCTTAAAGAGGCAATGTGCCTAGCACCGGTCTTAGCTACGCCAGACTTCACAAAAACCTTTATTGTGGAATGTGATGCCTCAGGAAATGGAATTGGTGTTGTTTTAATGCAGGAAGGAAGACCCATTTCTTTTGAAAGTCGTCCAATCAAAGGAAAGTATTTACGTAAACCTATTTATGATAAGTAAATGTTAGCAATACTGCATGCACTAAGGAAATGGAGAACTTACCTAATGGGAAGACACTTCAAGGTAAAAACTGATCATGATAGTCTTAAACACTTTTTGGAACAAAGACTATCTTCAGAAGAGCAACAAAAATGGGTCATAAAGATGTTGGGTTATGACTTTGAAATAATCTACAAAAAAGGGAAGCTTAATGTTGTTGCAGATGCACTCTCAAGAAAGAATGAAGAGGTGGAAGCATTGCTTTGTGCCATTTCTATTATCCAACCAGATTGGATAACCGAAACAAGAGATGAATGGAAGAAGGAAAAAGATGTATGGACACTCATTCAAAAGTTGCAGCAAGATCCTAGTACATCTGATACATTTAGTTGGAAAAATGATTCCCTATGGTACAAAGATCGCTTATATCTTTGTAATAATTCCCAACTAAAACAAAAGATTCTTCTGGAATTGCACACTTCTCCTTTAGGAGGACACTCAGGATTTTTAAAAACTTACCACAGGGTGAAGAAAGAATTTTTTTGGGATGGCCTTAAATCTGATATTTGAAAGTTTGTGGCGGAATGTTTGGTTTGCTAGCAGAATAAAGTGGAAACAATTAAGACCCCAGGACTTCTACAACCTTTATCCATTCCAAGTCAACGTTGGGAGGAGATTTCAATGGATTTTATCACAGGTTTACCTAAGTCCGAAGGAAAGAGTGTCATCATGGTGGTAGCTGATAGACTTACCAAGTATGCACACTTTTGTGCTTTATCTCATCCATTTAAAGCAAGTACAGTTGCTACTACATTTATGGACAGAATTCAAAAGCTACATGGAAGCCCAAGGGTTATTGTGAGCGACAGAGATCCCATTTTTACTGGAAATTTTTTGACGGAGTTATTTTCTTGTTTGGGTACTCAATTAGCTCATAGCTCATCTTATCATCCTCAATCTGATGGTCAAACTGAGATAGTAAATAAATGTTGGGAAGGATATCTTCGTTGTTTTGTATCTGATAAACAAACACAATGGGTCAAGTGGTTACCTCTTGCTGAATGGTGGTATAACACTTCCTTCCATACTGCAGCAAAAATGACCCCATTTATGGCACTTTAGGGATATCATCCACCATCCATCACATCATCTTTAAGGGAAAATTCGAAGGTTCAAGCAGTGGAAGATCACATCGAGCATCAGCAAGAAGTTCTCCAACTCTTAAAGGATAACCTGAATTTGGCACAAAATCGAATGAAACAACAGGTAGATCAACATCGTAGCGAGAGAAGTTTTGATGTAGGAGATTGGGTATTTTTACGGCTACAACCATACAAACAAATGTCCCTCAAGCAAGCAAAGAAGGATAATAAATTATCGTCAAAGTACTATGGTCCTTACAAGGTGTTGCAAAAGATTGGTACTATGGCATACAAATTGGAGCTTCCTGCTTCTTCGCGAGTACATCCAGTTTTCCATGTTTCATGCTTAAAGAAGGTTATAGTTGAAAATCTTCCAGTTCAAACAGTATTGCCAGAACTTGATGGGGAAGGGAAAATCATATTGGAACCTGAAGCAGTCATGGAAAAAAGAACTCGACAACCACGGAATCGATCAATTTCAGAGTATCTCATCAAGTGGAAGAACTTACCCACTGAAGATTCTACATGGGAGGATGAGAATTTTATACAGAAGCACCCGGAGCTACTCAAGTGTTTAGGACAACACTTTTTTGAAGGAGAGGGGCATGTTAGGTCCCTATATCACTAGTATAGCCCCTTATTATTGTTAGTGTAAACCCCTTATTGTTATTATTGTACCCTTGTAACCCCTATTTTGTTATTATTGTGCCCTTAAATTATTATTGTTAGGTCGGCTAGGATTACATTGTGACCCACTAGGATTACATTATGGCTCCATGGACTCCTATATATAGAAAGGAGGTTTTGTGAATTGTATCATCCAAGAATTGTTCATTTATGTAATGTATTGGAGGTTGCCCCCTCGAAGTGGCTCATTTCTAAGGCGTTTATATCTCTTTTCTTCTCTTTTTGAGTTGGTTACACAACACCTTATGGTACAAAGATCACTTATATCTTTGTAAGAATTCCCAGCTAAAACAAAATATTCTTTTGGAGTTGCACACTTCTCCTTTAGGAGGAGATTCGGGATTTTTAAAAACTTACCACAGGGTGAAGAAAGTATTTTTTTGGGATGGCGTTAAATTTGATATTCAAAAGTTTGTGGCAGAATGTTTGGTTTTCCAGAAGAATAAAGTTGAGACAATTAAGACCCCGAGACTTCTACAACCTTTATCCATTCCAAGTCAACGTTGGGAGGAGATTTCAATGGATTTTATCACAGGTTTACCTAAGTTCGAAGGAAAGAGTGTCATCATGGTGGTAGTTGATAGATTTACCAAGTATGCACACTTTTGTGCATTATCTCATCCATTTAAAGCAAGTACAGTTGCTACTACATTTATGGACACAATTCAAAAGCTACATGGAAACCCAAGGGTTATTGTGAGAGACAGAGATCCCATTTTTACTGGAAATTTTTGGACGGAGTTATTTTCTTGTTTGGGTACTCAATTAGCTCATAGCTCATCTTATCATCCTCAATCTGATGGTCAAACTGAGATAGTAACTAAATGTTTGGAAGGATATCTTCGTTGTTTTGTATCTGATAAACAAACACAATGGGTCAAGTGGTTACCTCTCGCTGAATGGTGGTATAACACTTCCTTCCATACTGCAGCAAAAATGACCCCATTTATGGCACTTTATGGATATCATCCACCATCCATCACATCATCCTTAAGGGAAAATTCGAAGGTTCAAGCAGTGGAAGATCACATCGAGCATCAGCAAGAAGTTCTCCAACTCTTAAAGGATAACCTGAATTTGGTACAAAATCGAATGAAACAACAGGCAGATCAACATCGTAGCGAGAGAAGTTTTGATGTAGGAGATTGGGTATTTTTACGGCTACAACCATACAAACAAATGTCCCTCAAGCAAGCTAAGAAGGATAATAAATTATCGCCAAAGTACTATGGTCCTTACAAGGTGTTGTAAAATATTGGTACTATGGCATACAAATTGGAGCTTCCTGCTTCTTCACGAGTGCATCCAGTTTTCCATGTTTCATGCTTAAAGAAGGTTATAGGTGAAAATATTCCAGTTCAAACAATATTTCTAAAACTTGATGAGGAAGGAAAAATCATATTGGAACTTGAAGCGGTCACGGAAACAAGAACACGACAGCTACGAAATCGATCAATTTCAGACTATCTCATCAAGTGGAAGAACAAGACACCATCAAGATCACATGGAGATGAGAATTTTATATTTAAAGCCATCCCATAGAAATACCTCCCAAATTGAGGATAACACTTTAAAAGGAGAGGGTATGTTAGGACTCATATTGTTTGTTTGTCCACATACATGTACCACACACATACCACCCTGGAGACATGTTTATTATGCCTTAACTCATTATTAAGAAGCCTACCAGATTACATTTACCTATGGATCATATATAGGTGATAGGTTATAATTTGTAGCTACTCAGATTTGTCGCCTGCATGTATTGAGTCCTTCCTGCACGTATTTCTAGACATGTATGGAGTCCCTGATACCACATGCACATCCACATATGTGTTACTTAGTATCAAGACAACATAGTATTGTCACCTGAATATACAACATGCACAACATATACACAATGGTAGTATTGCACATCCATATACCAGATAATGAACCCATAAGAAACTTTTTTTCTAGTGTCTTTCAACTATCCATGATTATCTTAGCATGCCAGAGATCACACTACTTTCATTTCGTTGATGCACCCCTCAACATTACCTATCCATAACATAAACATAAGCATAGTAAAATAATATAATATCAATTCATGTCCACATGGTATTGACCTCATACATTTGTCAAAGTTACTCTGCCACTTTATTCCTCATATATACTAACCTCTTCATGCCATTCACCTACATAAGAAATCATTCCTCCACAAAAATCATCCTTGAAGACTCTTCCATATAGTGACATCTATACATACATACATACATACATATATATACTTATTAGCGTAAAGCAATCATGATCTTGTCATACAACAACATACATACACACATATGTACATATAAACATTAGCATCATGATCCATGGCGACCTTGTCATACATGACATACATACATACATGTATACATGTATACATATATAAACATCAACATAATCATGATCACAACACAATTTCTAGATATTATAAGGTCTAGGTTAATAGAACTTGCTTTATTTGTGCACCACATGCACAACATTGAGAGCAACTGTTCCCAACATAACCAAGGCATAAAACACCTTAGATCCACTTTCTTTACCATTTTTGTTGCCTTTGTCATGTTTGTACTTCCACCATCCATTTACCACAATGGACCCAACCAATCAAACCTATTGTCATAGCAGTACCTTCCACTGCACTTAATCATGCACCGAGCTTCATATGAGTCTTACATTACCTGTTGGGTTTCATTCATCTCTTCTTGAGCTCCATTATCTTTCCTCTTTTCCAACCTATTCCTAAGACTCTCAAAACGAAAGGCAAGAACAATAAGAAAATAGGAATAAACCATGAAAACCAATAGCAACACAACACTCCAACCAAAGTGACATGAGCATGTACTAGAAGCAATCAAGACTACAAATAAAGCACAAAAAAATCAAAATACCGAAAGAACAAGGCTGGAAAAAAAATGATGACTCAATCCCCATGCGTTCCCAATGCTTCCAAAGGAAATTTCAACCCGATCCTTCTTATAGATTTCATGAAATTTTCTTATGCCATGCAATCCCTTGCATCATACTACAATAAACACATAACTGTGAGTGAATAAATAAACATACAATATGCTATTTACCTTACCTTGTTGTACCAAGCACGTTAACTTGTAACTAAACACACATGTCAACCATATGTACCAAACATCAAGAAAAGTTATCTATCAATTCAAAATCAAATTTTTGCAATATTAACAACCATGTCATAATAAAAAATAAACTTGTATTCATCAGTAATAATACATAATGCTACAACTGTCACCTACTTACACTCAAGTACATATCAACTATATCAACACATGGGTATTAGTAAAACCATCTTAAAACAAACTCATTCTTATTGCAATGTTATAGATACAAACTCATATCATGCCATTAATCAAACATTTGATCAAACTATAAATCTAACGTGTCAGAGAAATCAACTAGACGACATAATAGATAGAAACACTCAAACACCAGATAGATGACGTAATCAAACATTTAATCACCAAGTTTACAACAGAAGAAAATACATGCCTTAATGTATCTTAGGGGATGCTAACTTTTCTTCGCAGTCAATCTAGGTTAGCACAATATAACTTCACAACACATCAAATCAAACCTAAATAAGGTCATGATATCCATAAAAGTAACTAACTATCATGTTCACACCATAAGCTCATAACCAACTGGAATTCATGCATTCAATCACATATGGACAGTCAGTCACAACTGACCCATACTTGAATTTCATAACCCTAACCATCTACATAGGCCAATCCAAATTATCATAATACATATAACATCAATATGTTAATGAAATAACCCTAATCATAAAGTTACTACCATATAGCAACAACAAACTATATATCATGCTGATTAAGAACATGTAACCTAATCATCAAGATAACTATAATGCAAAAACAACAAGTTAACCTATATCATTCTCATCAAAAACATGTAACGTAACTAACATAAAACAAGAATAACAATGCATACCACCACAATTTTCTATCATTCATGGCTATCTGACACATGTACGTATAACCGTGCTAGTCAACTAGCATCTATAATGTGTGTAACCATAACATCAATAGAATGAAAAGAGTACTCATAACCATAATGCATGTAGCAATCCCTAACCTACATACCTACATGACCAAAATCCAAACCTATTTGATGACATTCTCTTGCCTTGATATCCAATGATGCAACTTCACTTTGATGATCTGCATCTCCTACTCTATCTTATCCAACACATTAGAATCTTAACATAAAAAATAATCATGATGACCTAATTGCATACAATGACCTTATGCACCACAACCTCAATCAAACCAATCCAAACTTGACAATATGCACACACTTCACATGTATATCTAATCATGAATGACCAATTCATGTTTGAGTTATGACATCACACACAAAATCAAACATGTAAAACACACATTAGCATGATCAATATGTGACCTAGCATAAACAAGAAATGAATGTAAAATATGTAACAATATGTAAGAAAGCATGCACAAACAACACATAAACAAGAATGACACATAACTAGTCATACACTCATGACAACATGTTGACAACAACACCATAAAAAATTCCATGGTGACACCACCATGGCCAACAAAACATTGATGCAACAAGCACATATAGACCACAAACATGCTACACACACATGAAACCAACATCAGCGCATGGTCCACACACCACCCATTGGTCTGAGAGTTGAATATATCTCTGATACCACTTTGTAACACCCTCTCCCCACATCTACCCAAGTAACCAAACCTCCTAGACGACTTTGAGGAAGTGGAACCAACAGAAATAGGAGAAACAAACCTTACACTGCATCATTAACATCCCTAGGAGGTAACCCAACCTTCCAAGGCTCTGTTCCTTGAGGGGGAACTGATATTTTGACCTATTTGAGGCTTATCTATGGGTATGTAAGGGAAAGGGAGTGGTTATAAACCCTTAGCCATGGAATTTCCTTGTCAAGACTGTCATTATGTCCCTAAAAGGTCAATACTATGCCTGCAACTTCGGGATTCATGCCACAATTTGAGTCCCTAATCCCAAGTCACTGACCATAACTTATTGTAAATTCTGAAGAGGATAAATAACATTAAAAAAATTCATGGAAGCAATCACATATTCAAGAACTCATCTGGACCCACACATCCATGACAGTCATTTCGTCAAACATGTCACAAACTTTGCATCTACATGCATAAACAATATATTTAAACATGAGGATCTAATACTTATCTTAGAATCAATAAGAAGCATTGATCCCTTACATCATAATATACAATACAATCTATTTGACCATAGATACATTGTATATTCATTTACAGGAAAAAAATTAGATAGAGACATACGTCATCCCTGATAAAATACAACATTATAATGAGAATAACAAAAAAATAAATAAAATCGATATATCATCAATGAAATCCACAAAATAACAAGTACATTCTCATAACAAATACCAAAGGAATGAGATTCTCATTAATGAGTGTAAAAACCAATCAGAGATGGGACTTCCACATTCCACCTGATCAAAGATTGGATGAGCCAATTCTCACTTTAGGTAATCAATCTTGTTCCATATTACAGGAATGAACGTGGGACTTCAACAAACACATCAATCAACGCCAACATAGGGCTCCAGAGACTGAACCATCTCAACCCCAAAACTAGTGATTCCACCTCACGGTCGGACATCGCTAACCATCATGGATTAGTCTTCACCGAAGATTCTCCAGGGCTCTAGAGTGTTTGTTCCAACCAAGGCTCTAGGACTAGCAACTCAACCCCAACTATTCCTAGGCTCCATATTGTTTGTCCAAGCATGGCTCCAGGACTAGTAACTCAACCCACCTATGGCTCCAGATCATTTGTCTAACCAAGGCTACATGACTAGTAACTCAACCCAATAGTTGTTCTTTAGGATCGAGAGCGTTTTTCCAACCAAGGATTTGGGAACTAATAACTCAAACCAACAATTAAAGGAATAGTGAGAAGAAAGCAAAAAAAATCAATGGAAAAAAACCCACAATACCATGGTTTTCTAGGAAATGCAAAGTATATTAAAATCCAGATGCATACCCATGCATGCCAAAACTAGTGAGGAAAACTTACATGCAACTCGGTACCTGCACTCAGGTCCTAATGTGAATGCTAATCTCGACATCCTCTTTCATTTTCCTGCTCCTTCTTTAACTTCTTGATCCAAATGACCAAGTAGCCACACTCTCCAAGAGTACTCCAAGAATACTCTAAGTGTCTAAGAGTATGAGAGAGAGACATAATAGAATGAAAGCCATAAGTGCGAGTAAAATGTTTCCCACTGATCCTCAGAAGCCTTTTTTATTAATGATGCCTCTATTTTATTGATTTCCCATTATTTTCCTTCATTTTCCTCTTCACATGCAACCTTTGACCCTTCAGCTTCATTTTATCCTATTTTCCATAATTTTCATAAATAAAATGCCAATTAATGCCTCATGCATTTCTAGTTCCTTTGCCATTTCCTTTGCCAATTTCCTTTGGCCATAATAAACAAAATGAACGACCGCTATGATTTTTTTCCCACCATTTAGCTTGGAATATGTGTCCCATCCACTGTGGTTATTATTTTAACTTTATTATATGGAATTTTCACTAGGGTTGTTGCACCAAATCTGATACCATGTTACTTTTTCTTAGGGTTGTATTTTTCTTTGCTTAAGATAATTACATTACATCATCTACACATTGAATTCACCCCATAGAATTATAAATTCATTACATTACATGAAATTATGTATAAATAAAAATATCATATGTAATGCAACAAAATAGTAAAAAAAACATTGGAATAAAGCATGTGCACAAAGAGACACGAAGATCTATCAAATACTAGGGTAAAAAACCCATAAGGTGGAAACCCAATATTCAATTCTTTTTCTTCTATTATATTTCATCAATAGTTCATATGATATAAAAAGTACATCATCATGAATCATCATGCACATATCACGCCTCCTTGAGTTAAACCTAAGTTAGTTCACAATTTCAATTTTGAACTAAATGAAACACATACAAGAGAGTGACAACCATAACTTCACATAATCTATATAGACAATATTTCCATTTTCATATCAGTATACTCATCTCTATAATGCAAAAATTGTCATTTTTATCATGCCAATATTGTCATTATTGTTATGCCAACACTATCCATAGTAAATTCTTTGTCACAACAGTCAACTGTCACAAGCAAGACTATTATATTAATGTAACACTCACATCTCACATAGTACTATCACCATATAACAAGAAGCATGGTGTTATGAAGAATTTATGACTACGAACAGAGGTTAATTCCCTAGACCTAGTGGCCTGGTCTAGAGCAATAGAAAAAAAATAACATAAATTTTTCGTTAGAGAAATTTGACTATGGGAATGAATCCTACCTCGACTATGTAGCAATCTTCCCTTTCCTCCTCACTTGTAAACTACAATTATATCTCCAGATCTTATAATTAGAACCTACACACACGACTAAAAAATAAAAGGATCCAAAAAATCCATGTATCATAATATAACATCTCCTTTAAATGAATTACCATGGCATTAAAATACATGTGTGCAAACATAACACAAAAAATATTGGAAAATAAGACACTTTTTGCATTTAAAAATTTAGAAAAGAGTTTACAACCGTAAATAGATGCCGACTTTGTAGATGTCTCCCCAAGTTGACTTCTCCTTCCCTTTCACAAATAACAAGTCAATATAAACCCTAATGCATGAATATGATGACTCATTTATGTTTAAGGCAACAACATGAGGGAAATATCAATCTCCATAAGCCAACCCTGATGCTATGGAAGGAAATAAATATATAGGATAAGAGTCATAGTTTAGGATTTACCATTATGGGATTGAGATCCACATATGAAGTGATAAGAGGTGTAGTATCCAATATAGGATTATATAGGATTCAAACTCTTTATCCATAATAAATAGTCAAAAAAACCTTGGAAGATTCTAGAAGAGGGAGCTTCAAAATTATTTTTAATTTCGTTGAATTTCTAGAATGAGTGCACTTGGAGAAGGGAGCAACATGTGTTGACCAATGCAAATGGAAAAAGAAGAAACATGCATTTAACATAGGGGAATTGGGGCTAAACACAATGTTTTTGAGAAATTTGTCCCAGAGACTCAAACTTTTTGGAGAGATCATGATCAGGGATTCATGAAGGGATGATTGTAACATGTTGATGGATATTGATTGATCCAGTTTGCAAGTCGTTTAGGCTGATGTGACAAAATTTCTTGTAATAAATTCCCCCCTAAAGTTCAAATTCAAAAGCAGTAGTTGATGACTGAATTTCTTTACCTTGTGTCAAGTATGGATCAAGAACAACTAGTCAATATCATCACTTGTTAGAATACATTTTCATCATGATATCATCGATGAGGGAGGAATACCCATGATCAACACACAAGATAACAATATATGTACAATTATCAATAAGTCTCGTCCACAGATGAAAAAGAGTGGACCCATGCTTGGAAGATTGTTCGTATGATCATAGAAATCATACTTTGTAATCTTGTATTAACCTTAAAATTGCATCCCAGATGGATGAAACTATATCTTCTATATTATTTATGCGATCATTCAATGTAATGAGTCTAACCATGTGAGTAAATGAGTTGGAGTCAAACATTTTATACACCATATAATTACCAAAAAATGATGTAAGTCGTTAACATACATGAGAGAAACCACTCATGATGTTAATGGCTCCAAATATACCACAGTGTAATATGTATGTTGTGAATAGATGAGCTGAATTCAAACACCACAAAAAATATTTCGCTAAGAAGCCAATGATGAAAACATGCTTCAGACAAAGAGGGAACTTTCCGTTAATATGTACAAGCCCCAAGGTAGTAATGGGAGTTTCTAAGTCAACTTCCTGGATAATGAGCTGATGTCGCTAGGAAGCAAGTCGTCATAGGATGGATTTGATGTATTCCCCATCAACAATACGAAACGAATATCAAGATTTGAGACATAATGATGTTGATGTGGAATTGTTTCAGGAATGGTAGGCATGAATGAAGTCTTAAGAGTATTTCAACAGATATCAACTAAAGGACTTATCTTGAACATATCGGTGAAAATTTATGGAGTTGGTAGCATTGACCCAAAACCAATTATGGAGGCTTTTGAGATGGTGTGATGAACCAAGGAGGAATGAATATTTACAATCTCGATAGTCAGGAAGATGAAGTGAAAGAGTGTCATGTTCAAGAGCGACTCGCTACCATTATTAGGTTAAATATCCCATTTTCCCAATTTCCCCAACAATTTCTAGTTAGTACCTTTTTATTTTTGACAAGCTTGAGGAGGATAACATATTCTTGATCTTTAATTTCATCCTTCGGATGAATCCCTCTAAGTATTTTTAACGAACCTTGAGAAGGAGTGGTCCGGTATCGTGATATTCGACAAGTCAAAATTTTGTTTCATTCTTTTATGAGTCTAGTGGAGGTGTAACTCGACTCCTTTTTCATGTTCCTTTTCATAAAATTATCTCTTTAGTTTGAAAATAAAGAAAACAATATCTGGGAGAGCCTCTTATCCACGTTCAACTAAAGGTATTTATTTTTCATAAATATTCTATCTCAGTGCGAAAAAGGGTTAAACTTATACTAAGTAAACATATTTTCATGCTTTACAAGTTCTAAAAGAGAAGTGATCAACAATATTTTCATGTTTAAGGAGTCCGAAAAGAGTTGAAAGAGACTCCTCCTGGAGGAACAAGTGGTATAAAAGGTAGAAATTGGTTATGGTCATGATGGAATGACTCAAACATTTATAGGTCAAGAGGCAGACTAATAAGCCCACTCATTGCAGCGGTTTCCCAGGAAAGGGTAAAAAACCAAGTGAAAGTGTATGATTAGCTGAGAAGACGATGACAATGGAATGGGAAAACCAAGGCTCAGCTAGCAAAAAAAAAAAAATCTAAAAAAATTGGAAATCATGAGAATAGGATGAGAATGGTTTCATTTTTTCATAAGCTTGAAACATGGGAAACTATGCTTCAGAGGGGTTTAATTTTTACATAAGCTTGAAACAAAGGAAAACACTTCATGATATAATTTTTTATGCACCCAATATACTGAAGCAAATCTAGGCACATGCCCCCTAGCCTTAATTCATTCACCTAAGTAGACTACTGGTTACTAATCAATGGATGGAATGAAGGTTCATTTATGAGATCAAGTGAAACACTCGAATGGGAATTTAAAAGATATAATCAAAAACTCGAATTGCAAGGGGATATGTTTCATTTTTTAATAATATTAACACAAGAAAAGGAACTATGCTCCGAGAACCTTGTTTATATTAGTCATGGTTCCCCAAATACCATGGATTCCAAGAAGTTCTCGTCAGATGGGATAAAACTTCTCAGGAAGGGATACATATCAAAGGATCCAATGGAAATATCAGGCACCAATGCTCGTAGTACATGTTGCACTACATCACCTATTACATCATCAATAGCTGCGAGCATGGAACATTTTTCCACATAATTATCCTATGGTAGGGTAAATACCACTTCCATATAAGGATCAATTAGGGAAGCTGGTTTATTGGGAGTCAAATTAGGACTAATGAAAAAAAGGAGGTCAATGGTTACAATTCTTCCTTCATGCAGGAAACACACCACACAAAAGAGTGAAGAGAGAAGAGCTCCCATGTCATAAAAATAGGAACACCCAAGGAGTAACTTAAAATCCAAAGTTCCTTGGAATACCATCACATAAATAGAGATATTATTTCCTCCCAGATTAATAGGAAACTAAGGAAGGATCCCTAGCAGTTGATTGGTTCCTTTGTTAAAGGCCAACATATTGTAGGTAACAGGAACAAGATATGGAGAACTAAAATATTGCAAAGCAGGTGAGGAAATCATAATAATAGAGAAACCTTACTCTATGATTTTTATAGGTACAACCATATTATAAAAATGTACTATGATATGGAAAGACACGTAACGAGGAAGACAATATTCTTCTAGTCGACTCTAATGAAAGGAAGTGACCATACTACTCTGGGGGGTGGCACAAAAATGGGGGAACAACCACCTTGTGCTATGGGAATGGGAGAAATGCTCCCATGTTCTATGGGAATGAGAGTATTGTCCGATTATGCCATGGGAACAAGAGAACCAGCCCCCTCTATTGGTGGAATAGGAGGATTCCCCCCTAGTTCATTGGAACCCGAAGAAATGAGAAGAACTTGAGTGGTATGAGACTCACTTTATACGGAAAAAGTACGATCAATGGAAGGTGGAATCGAGTCAACCATTTTATGAACCAATGGTTGGTGAGGAACGGACTCATGGGATTCATGTTTAGAGAGAGTGGTACTAATTGGATTCAGATTCTGATTAATCACGTCATCAACCAGTGGAGGATTTGGAGAAATCATTTTATAACCAACTGGAAGACAAGGATGATAAGTTATAAGGTTTTCCAACACTTTTTGGGATTCATCCATATAATTAAAAAGATAAATATGATGATTCCCTTCACATAACCTATAGGAAAAATTAATTTTATGTTTATTCCCTTGGATCTTACTATCACTAATTGATGGTTTGTAACCAACATGATCTTGAGAATATTATGACAAAGTTTGGTGTGAGCCTATGGATGAAACTTCTAATACCTATGGAATACTAGGGCAATATCTAAGAAGGTGATCAACCTTATAGAACGTGCAAGGAAATTTAACTTTCTCATGCTGATTGGAAGGTTTCTCCATACTAGTTGTGTTTGTAGCGATGCTTTCTTAGTTTCCCCATTGCATATTTTTATTATTCTTCTTATCTACACAATTACTAACTTTTAGGCTTTCATCAGATGAAGAGGAAGAAGTGGAAGGAGACCGAAAATTTGAAGAAGGAATAGGGTCAATGTGAGGATCAAATTTAGGTTGATATTTTTTAGATGGAGGAGAAATTGGTTGAGGAGCAGTTTTGACATGCAGAACCATAGGGGTAGAAAAAAAAAAATTGGCAAACCAATGGTAAATATGGGAAGTTATGACCTTGACATATAAGGTGCACCAATATTCCCAAAAGAAGGAAAAATAATAGGATTCTCTTTATATGGGTTTCCTTAATTGGTAAAATTGGGAACGCTTTCAATTAGTCTCAACCTAAGATCTACTAAGGAGTTGTTCCACAGTGAAGATGTTGTTCTATGGTCAATTAATTGATGTTCAAAATTAAAGATACAAAATAAAAGAAAGGGGTAACTAGGAAGAAGGGTTTACCAAGTAACCGTGAACTACAATATGCTACATTTTTGAACCAAGGATTTATGTATGAGGAGACAATCTCCCTAAATATTGTGTTAGGTGTGTCATAGTTTGCAAGGAAACCAACTCAGCTACCTATGTTAGGATAGCAACCTATAGGGGACTTCCAAATTATACCTGAAGGTATGTTGAAGCACAATATGTATTAGTGTTGTCTAATGCGTAACCGTTCAATGAGAGAATTTCCGTATACTTATCATTTTTGGAGCTCCATTCGATATACCTGAAGGTACGTGTAGAATGATCTTATACACTTAAGTACTTGGAACAAGATATCACTCCCAGAATTTGAGATTGAAAAATGAAATATCCTACATTTAAAGACATCAGAACATGTCTCTGGCTGATACCTCTAAATGTTTTCGTTAATGTAACAAATTATCCTTAGGTTGATTGAGTGAATTTTATAAGTTTATTTTGAATCAATGTTTCGATTTCAAGGCTCAAAACTCGTTGCCACCTGAACACACCCATGATGCAACTAATATGAGAAAAATAACTCTTTTCATTTTTTATTTTAACAATGAAAGGCCTAACTAAGTATGTAAATAAGAAATCAATCAACAATGTAAAAAAAAAATGATGCAATAATTTATATCCTCAACTGCACTATTCCAATCAAAATAAAAGACTTAAATGCAATGAAAATAATGAAAAATGATGAGATTTTTATTTTCTTTCCTCAACTTTTGAATGCAATGAAAAATAAAATGAAAAAAGATCATTGATAAGAGAAATGACAAATAATATGGCTATAATATAAATTTCTTCAAGCCAATCAACAATTAATAAAAATGTTTAGAAAGACTTAATTTGATAAGAAAAAGTAAAAACCAAAGAAATTATTACCAAAGGATAATGATGCCTTTTTACAGCTAGAATGAAAGTCAGAAAACTCAAGAAAACATTATGAATCAAAGTAGAACAAAGATCAAGGCAAGAAATGTATTTTTATTTTTCAACCTACTGGATCAAATCAAGTGTAGAATAGGAGTAAGTGTGTTGTAGCATAGGTGCATAACATGAGATAGTGCAATTCAGTTCAAGTACACTAGATCAACACAGGTTAAAAAAAGAGACAATGCATTGTAGTCCATATAAACTGTCTCATCACAATGACAGAATAAGAGATATTGCATTGCAGTGTGGGTACAAAGAAGACATAGGTGCACTAGGGTGCTCTGTATCATAACAAAGAATGTGTTGGGGATGTTTCTGTCAAAACACGATAAAATAAACGAAACTAAGCTCAAAAAAATGTTTTCTTAAGTTTAATCAATGTTTGAGTGAGTCAATTAAGGTCATTCTACGAGATGAAAAGGTGATAAGTTAAATGAAACCACTAAGGGAATAATCATTCCCGGGGACTCATAAATTTTTTATGCGGAAATTATGGTTGCGGACAAAGGTGAATTATTTAAACCTAATGGCCTGGTCTACAACAACAAAGGACAAAGAATATAAATTTTTCCTTATATAAATTAGAGTATGGGAATGAAGCCTACCTCAAGTCTATATCAAGCTTCCCTTTCCTCCTCACTTGCAAGATCCAATTGTAGCTCCAAGTGCTATAATTATAACCTAGACACATGAATAAAACAAGAAAATAATCCAAAAAATCCATGTAGCATAATATAATATATATGTTCAATGAATCAACGTAGCATTGAAATACATGAGTACAAACATTACACAACAAATATAGGAAAACAAGACACTTTTTGTATTGAAAAATATATTAGAGAGTTTAAATAGGCAATGAATTTGTAGATGTCTCCCCAAGTTGACTTGTCCTTCCTTGTCAAAAAGTGAACCTCATTATCAACCTTGATGCATGAATATGATGAGTCATTTTTGTTCAGGGAAACAACATTAGGGAACTATCAATCTCCAAAATCCAACCTTGATGCTATGGAAGGTAGTAAATTTATAGGAGAAGAGTCGTAGTTTAGGATTTCCCATTATGGGCTTGAGATCCGCATATGATGGGAGGATGAGGTGAAGGGATAAGAGGTGAAGTCTCCAAGATAGGATCATATAAGATTCAAAATATTTATCCATGGTAAATATTTAAAATAACATTGGAGGTTTCACGCAGAGGAAGCTTCATAATTATTTTTATTTTTCTCAAATTTCTAGAATCAATGCACTTGTAGAAGGGAGAAACATGTGCTAACTAATGCAGGTAGAAAATGAAGAAAAATTCACTGAGAATTGGTGGCCAAGGAGGCAAGTTCCACTCAGGATAAAAAAAGTGTTTTTGAGAAAATTTTCCCAAAAACTCTACATACTTACCCACCCGCGTTACGAGGATTTCACCTACATCCATAACTCAAATATTTTTCCACCTACAACATAGCCTCCTCACATAGTTTTATGACTTCTAGAACCTATTAAAAAATCTCCAGCACCTCTCAAACTTCATCTGCAAGCACAGTTTAATCCTCATGCAACTATACTTCCAATAACGAAGAGTGTGATACAATCTACATTGAAATAATTAGAAGGGAAACAATGCTAAGTGTTTGTTGATATCAATGCCAACACTACAATGCCAATAATAAATTTTATAATTTATAATATTTCTTGATGAAAATAAGGGACCATGTTTAATATAGATCAATAATTTTAATACATATTCATTGACATTATTATTATTATTATGAATTAAATTTTATATTGTATCATTTTGTATAACGAAGTGCTTCTTATTAATATATAATAAGTTGGATTTCCTATTTCATATGAATATGAGTGTCATAAAATATTATGTTTTTTATTAAATATATGGCCGATTTTCATTGTTTAGGCAAAAGCATATGATTTATTTTGTATTGTAAAAAAATTATTTAATATAATGATCATCTCTAAACATAAAAACTAAAATATAAAAATAATATTGTTGTTAAAACATTTGATTTCTAGTCGAGAGAGGCACTATAGATGGTGATAAAAGTGATATTAAATCATGTAAACTAATTTATCCAATGTTCAATCCGCTGTTGTTACCCAATATATGGAGAGGGGTACAAGTCGTAGGCCCCATACGTATAGTTGTAGAAACAAAAATCGATCTCATGTTAAGTGAGTATGAGACTGATCGAGTTGTTGATTCCTATTTTTACAAAAATAAATTATTTCTAATGATTTATTAAATTCATGTTAAATAAAAGGAAGAAGAATTTTCATATTCTCTATGTAGAAAAAAATTTGCATTAATTTCTAGAACTATTTTCATTAGTTAAACCAAAGCATGACATGGATGTTTTCTTATGCCAGATTTTTTGTAGAGGTGAAATTTCAATAAGAGACTCTCTAATTACATTAATCTCTCTTTGCACAAGTAAAATTTCATACAACATATTGATTATGTTTACATCCAACTCAAGTATAAATTTTGTCATGAATATGGCCACGTTGTAAAAATCTAATTAAAATCTAGATCTAAATGAAAACCATCAAATCCATTGGACTCTTGACACTAGTTTATAGCTAGGGGCATTGAATGTCCTAGAATTTCATCAGTAAAAAATGATTTAATTGGTATCTTTGGAGAAAAGGTATTCTATATTAAAGGCCGATTGAAATTTTGCAAAAAGGGATGGATTTTTAAAAACACTTCAAAGAGTATCACTTATATAAATTTATTAGTTTGTTTTTTATTTCCACAAAAAAATTATGCTAAGGATTAGATACCAATGGGAGAGGGTGCCTAAGGAACCTACTTAAGAGCCTTCTTTAAAATGCATAAAATGGTGTATTTTTTTCTAATTTGTTATTAAGTGATTTATGGTGGTACATTAATGATGATATTTTAGAAATAATAGTAAGGAATCTTCTATAAGAGGGAGGGATGCAAAGTGTAACACTCCCCATCTCTAACCCTAAGTATTTCTCTTACATGTATTTGGCTAGTTGTTGATAGATATAGCTAGTTGATGACAATATATTTTTATGATATGAATGGAAATGCAATATGAAAATATAAGAATCTAGTAAAATAATTTAGTTTTCGAATACAACGGGGGATTCTTAATTTGATAAGTGTAGTTTTAAACATATTAATAAAATTAAAGTGATATTAGGGAAATATTTCACATTGAAAGATGAGACTAATAGTGCATAAATAACACTTGTATGGCAAACCATGGAAGAGGAGGCTTTGGAGAATCATCTTGTTAGAGAGTGTGCCAATTATAGGAGGAATGTTGTCATTTGGGGATAATGATGGAGGGTCTTTCACTTGTATGGAATTATGTACTTATTATTTGATTCTCCTTCAACTATTTTATATATAAGGAAGGATAAAGTTGCATGTTTTGTATTTAATAATTCTTGTACTGAGAAAAATTTTAGGCTCCTGAGGAAACACTGGCAGTATGACATTATGGTGCATTAAAAAGCCATAGAATAGGAAAATGCGAGTGTGAGATGAATTATTGGTATCATGGAGAGATTTTTTTCTTGTGAATGTTAGGCTTGCTCATGTGATGTTAGGTTTTATGCTATTCATGTATGTCCCAAATAATAAAATATATTTGGTGTGATTCATGATAATGACTATGATGGAGCGTGTTGTACTACTATATTTCTAACCTAGTAGAAGACATGGAGAGTGGAGCGAACACCTTGAGATATTTTAAAACCTTATCGTTAAAGGATGTGAGGCTAGGGAAAGATCATGGTAAGATAAAATTCCTGAGTTTTTGGCATAGTGTGATTCCTTTGATAGAATACAAAATGGTTATTATATATTTCATAATGTTGCATGGAGGTGTTGTTATTTGCATTAATTTAAGAGTTTATGGCTAAGGGTTAGGGTATAAATACTGTAGGTTGGAAAAGTATATGTGTACACTAGGACTATATTTTTCTTTCCATGCAGTTGGTTAATGCAACATGGCTAGCATTTCTAAAAACTAGGGAAGAAAATAATGCTAGTGTAAGGAATAATTGTGATAAAAAATTGTTGAAGAAATAGGAGGAGTACTTGGTGTTTATGCTATTTTGTTATGAATTTGCAATGATGATTAAGGTTTTCATTAATTTTCCTTTCTACAACTTAAAGATTTATATATTGTACGAATTTTGTGATATACATTCTGACATTTATTTCATTTCTAGTGTATATGTATAGAATATATTGCTATTCAGAATTGTGTAATTGAAAATTTGATTTTTTTTCTTGCATTCATGTATATTTGATATGATATAGGCTTGATATTATTAAGTGATTTAATATATAAATTGAATATAAAAGGAATATTTCCATTGCATAAATTATTGTAGTCAATTTATTTTCATATTTGGTATAGACATGGAAAATTTTTCCCTAATGCATAAAATTTTTTGAAATGTCTTTGACACCATTAACCACATGTATCACCATGAATATTATTGATTGAAATGTCTTTAGTAATAAAATACAAACACCTCCAAAAACATAACATGTCATATTTTTAACTTCATAGATGCAAGTGTAGCCTAGCAAACTAGCACTTCAACATAAAATAAAAAGATAATTCAATTCAAAGAACATATTCCATGAAGGACACACATGCAAAAAATCTCCAATTTGTATCAAATTTATTTTTTTAACAAAAGGGCACAATGTTCCTGATATAAAAAACTTATGTTTCTTAGGCATGGAAATATGTTATATGGTGACCTATATAAAAAACAACTTTAAGATACAAATCCCATTTCATGCCTAGAAATGATCAGATGACATACTATATCATATAAACAAAATCAATCTTATTAGTCACTCATTAAGAACTTCCACCCTTATCGCCATCATTTGGATCCTAGAAGTCTATATTTATCCTCTTACTAGAAGAATAAGATCAAAATTTCTTCTTTTATGGTGTGCTTCCTCTCTTTGGAGACTACACAGAGAAACACCAATTTCATTACATTATTTTCCACAATAAATTACACACTTACAAACTACTACTTCATAATCCAAGCCTAGAAAACTCACCAAATATGCTTTAATTAGTCGTTAGGGTTTCATCCCAATTCACATCCCCAACCTATTATTAGTACCACTACAAGAGTCAGAAGTGTTAGAGGACACAATCTGAATGAAAAATAACAAAAATCAATAAAATTCATTATAAAAAAAAAAAAAATTACTGATCTCATTTTGAATCTCTCCCCTAATGATGGAGATTCGCTTGTAGGTGGAGCAATAAGCCACATAACATGTTTATAGGTTTCCAAATGGTTGATGGAAGCTCCTATGTTCGTTGATGGGATGGAGAATGTGATGGAGCCAAGTGATGATCAACATATATGGGTTGGAATAGTGAAGGAGGTTCCCCAATTGAGGTAATATCAATCCCAAATATCAAGGAAATGTGAAACTACTGGTGGAAAATGGGTGGGTGAACATTGGATGGTGGTGAATGATGTTGAAGGGATAGAGTGGAGGACCGTGGAAATGTGAGAAACTACATACAAATTTATAATATTTCAATTAGTAAACCAAAATAATATAATGAAATAAACACTTAAAAAAAATATAATTTGACACATACTAACTATGAAGGGGAATATATGTCCTCCCTAAGTGGGATTAGATACATCAACTCCTTTTTATTCTCATTTAATGTCTTAAATTTTATCTATTTTTGTTACATTACTGTAAACCTCCACATGAGTGTGAACATAAAATCAATATAGAATAATTATATTGATTCCAATAGCCAATATGAATTCACCTATTCCAAGTGTGTGAATATTCTTTATAAAAAAATCATGAACCCTTATATAACTGAATAAAATTAAGATAATCCTTATCCCAGGTATATGTCTAGCAACTTGATTCTTACTTTTGATAGAAAGAACTAAAATCACTCAATTACTAAACACATTCATATATTATACACAAATGGTGTATGTGTAAACACACTCACACAAACTGATTACATTTAGATTACTCTATTAAATAGAGTTTCTGAGATCCAACTTACTCCTAATTTAGAGAGAGAGGTTGAGAGAATTTCTCAACCATCACAAACCAACTTCTCAAATATAGAATGTAAGCATTAACTCTAATATCCCCCCTTAATGATTACATTACATAAATTTATTGAAAACACAATCAGTCTTTAGCTTTTCAGTATAGGCTCCATCAAGTTGTCTCATAACCCTCGTAAAGGTGTAGTCAGCAAGTTGGATTCTCGAGTTCGACTCCGGAACTCCCAAATCAAATACCTTCAGAAGTCAATTACTAGACAACATCCCAAGCTGCCGCATAACCTCATTAGAAGACCACTCTACCTCTTCAACAAATGAGGGATCCTTCCTTAGATCCGCAAATGCCATACTATCTGGACAACCATCCATATTGAGCCTTACTTCCACTCAATCATTGGCTTCAGACACATAGCTGAACTGCTAGTCATTCTATGGACGAGCTCCCATCCACCGAAATACATAGGTGCTAACCGTTGTACTCGCCAGTTATCTAGGGAAACTGTCTAGATACAGAATGTATCTAGATTCAACTATTACATCATGGCCTTTTTATCTCTTTTTATCTAATTTTGAAAATTCATCCTCACAATAAAACACACAGGCGGTTCCAAAAAGACACATATCGAGAGTGTTAAAAAATTAAACCATTAACAATCCAATTTCTATGAGACTCCACCATTCAAATGGAGATTCTGACGCAAACCCTAAACCGAGATCAAATTCACCATTTTTGCATCTTGCAAGGAAGCGTGCCACATTTGGTGTGAGAGCCATGGTGATCGGTGTAAAAAAGCTCCGTGGGATCTACACATGGCAACACTTTCCCCAATAGCGTCTCAACTGTGGATGTGGATCTTCCCAAAACTGTGGAAAAACTGCTAGCGACAAGACATGCCATGGACTACGAACTACATGTAATTTGCAAGATCCAGCGCTATTCCATCCCATAGTTTCCACATCCAACGACGAGAACTTGTAGGTCTGATCTAGTGTTCCAGATCCAGTATATATAACTTAAGAATTCATGCGAATAAACTGTCAGCCATGAGTTACATGAAGTCGCATATAGAAATTAGAGGCCCAAACACCGTCCATGGCTAACATTACCATGCACATGCACAGAGATCTGTAGTGTATCACCGAGCTGCTCTCTTCTCTACGCAGCAACACGCTTCACAGCGACGTTCTGGAAAAAATGTGAACTCATTCCCTGCTTCACCCTCACAGCATGAATGGAACTTCTTCCGACAAATAAGATCTTTCACTGGATAAACACAACACAACACATAGGCCATTGATCCTGTGCTCTGATACCATGATAGAAAGAATTAAAATCACTCAATTACTAAACACACTCATATATTACACACAAATGGTGTATGTGTAAACACACTCACACACACTAATTACATTTAGATTGCTCTATTAAATAGAGTTTTTCAGATCCAACTTATTCCTAATTTAGAGAGAGAGGATGAGAGAATTTCTCAACCATCACAAACCAACTTCTCAAATATAGAATGTAAGCATTAACTCCAACAACTTTTGCGTATATATTATATATTATTAGAAAAAGTCATATATTATTACATATAGAGTTTATTATCTCGTATAAAGATCCTCCTCCTTTTAACTCTTCATAAGAATCATTCGCTACCTATGAAGACTCCTCTGGTATTATGCATGAGAGTCAATAATACATGCTTCATGTAGTGGTGACCAAATATAGAAGAGTGGATAGAATATATAACCATTTTGATTAATTCTCTTTACTAATAAATAAACTTCAAAATAGTATGTTATTTTTTATTTTCTTTATAGAAAGTATAATTTTTATTTATATCCTCCTTTTGGTTTCATTTCCATAGCAATAGTTAAAAGCTCCTCTTCTTAGAAACTAATCCATACTTAAATCTAAAACTTCCATTTTTTACCTTTATCTGGAGTAACTCTACCTAAATAATATATTTTAATATACCAAAATATTTGTTAATAATCACATTGTTTCCTTATTCAATATTCACCCACATAGTATTCATCAGTATTCATTAATACCTATAACAAAATTCTCCCATAAATTCAACATACTAATAATTAATACTGCATATTAATTATTCAAAGTGTGTTAATTTTCCATGAAATCTAATATACTAATGATCAATACAACACTACACATTAGCAATTCAAAGTTTGTTGATTTTCTATAGAATCTAATTGTTTTATCAATATATTAAAGTCATTCAAATGCTGGACACACTTTGAACGATGAATTCAACATACTAATGCTCATGAAAATTTGTTGATTTTCCATGGAATCTAAGTTTATCAATATTTTAAACTCATTTATGTACTTAACGAACTTTAATTGTTCATTAAATAGCTCACTTAAAAAACTATTTCTTTGAGGGATATACTGCATTTAGCTTCACTGATATCTCTTTTTCAAGTTAAAAGTTTAAAAGCATGGAGTTAAAGAATGTTTCAGGAAAAAATTGGATTGCAAATCATATCCCCTTATACATAGACACATAAACTATCACTTATATTTTGCGTGTGCTCTCAACAACAATATTCTGGAGAATTTGTGATCATTAAACTTCTGATTAACCAATTTCATTACCATTTTCAACTTTCCTTATCATCTATTTTCTCAGTGGAAGCAAACACTTTCATCACCTTTGTCATGAAACATCAATAAATTTAGCGAGAAGTGTGAAATACAAATTTTATATCCGTGTAACTTTAATACCATAGACATTTATGATTTTACTCTAAAGACCCAAAAAAATGCAAGGCGAAGTATTGAAGATAATTTCAAGATGACAACAGCGGACAAATCATTATCTACATTATAAAACGTTGTTTACAGTATACACGACTTAGAGATGTAGTAATTCCTCAACATTCCATCTTACCATTGGAATGTTATTCTTTTTCTTCTCTTTTTTTTTTGACAGATGTAGTGATTCACACATCTATTCGATAATGAATACAGCATAACATTGATATAGAATTCGGAACAAAAATCTCAAGTCTTCTCAATTCTATTCATATCTATAAGTATTACCAAACATATGTACAAAATAAGTTTTTTCTTCGCCAGCCAGATTTTCGATCTTTATGATTGATTGAAGTGACTGTGGGGATTTATCTAGAATTATCACGTTTCGGAATAATACACAGAATCGCAACAGTCACAAAATTATATAAGGTGAATTAGAGTGGCCAATATTCATGTAATGAACATTGTAGATATTGAGAGGTGCTTTTGGGGCTCCCTGGCCTCAGCGTGAATTTCCTTCCCTCAGTGGGGTTTCCGTCCTAGTCTTTCCTTTGTTATGGTCATGGTCATGATTGTGTTGATAGAAGTGTTTTATTTTGAAATAGAATTTCAAAAGTTGCTTTCAAAAACATTGTAGGGATGTTTTATGTTTAATAATGCTAGAATATTAATGTTTTTAAAGTGAAAATTTACTTAGTTTGTTGCCTGCAGTTAATATGCAGGGATTGTATATGGTTATCAAGTAAATTATCTAATAATAAACATATACAACTCTTAAGCATTAACAGCGGCCAAAAAGGCGTGATAACTCTTACCAACCAGCAAGGCAACTGACGCGTCCAAATTCCATCGCGTGGCTTCTGTTAAAACCTACAGAGTACATTGAAACGTGAGGGAGAGGAAAGGAATATTGATATGTACGTGGTGTGCAATCAATCATATGGGTGAGAATGGTCGACCTGATAAAAAGGAATATATGTGCAGATTTGATGCCCTTGTTTTCGACGAGGAACAGTTAACTCTCATATCCCTTTGAAAATACAAAATAAAATTGAAAATGATAAGTACCCGCCACTTAACGAAAGGTAAAAGTTGATTATTCGACATTTACAAAATTTCAAAAAGAAAAACTTTCTTTCAAACTAAAGATGATTATTCGGGATATACGAAACTTCAAAAGGGGCAGAACTGTCAATGATTACGCTATGTAGATAAAAAAAGGTTTTGTGTTTTAAAAAATAATTCAAAAAAAGGAAGATATCAAATATATAGATGTGATGTGTGAGAACGTGTGACCTTTGGAGAGTTATGTAGGAAAAACAAACATATGAACAATATGTTTATAATTACATGACAATTAAAAAGTAGCAAGGAATTAATAATATAATTAATTAAAATATTAAATGATCAATTTAATTTTTTATCATTATATTTGTCTTTACAACTTTGCATGTCATTTTAATGAATCTTCCTGTATGTTTTTTAATGATTATTTGGGTGTCAAGGGCTCTGTTAACATCATTAATCTTGGTTTCGGATAGTTATTGACTTCTGGTAGATGTAATTACTATTTGGCTGGGCATGGGTATGTTGCTAAATATTTTGGGCTCCATTTCGCTGTCTGTCGAGGGAGTCAAATTAATGATCTTGCATATCATATATAATGTTTATCTCGGAATCAAGGGCTATATAGACTAGTTCTTCACTTCTAGTACATGTCATTTCCATTTGGCAGGGGCCATGGACATTTCCTAAATATTTTGGGTTATGTCCTTCTGTCTGTCGAGGTTAACAATTTAATGATCCTCCATTGTAAATCCTCAAGTTGGGTTCTTGTGTGAAGAGGAATTTTTGTAAAATTAAGAATATACAGGCATGCACACAATGCTCCATCATGTTGTCTCTTGAGTATGCTAGATGCGTGACACTGTACTATCAATTTTTTAGTTTGTCGTTGGTTGTGAAGAGGAATCTCACAGAGATACGAGAATAGGGGCAAGCAAGCAGAAGAATAACAATATGACAGAGGTGGAGGGATGGAAATATCAGACTCTCAATAGACATGAGAGGATTTTTTTTAGTCTAACTAAAAAAAATGATTTTGGTCTGTTTCCCTGTACAAGTCTTCCTAGCATATTTCACCCTTTGCTCTCTGCACGTCGGATGGGAACCCTAGTGTGGATTCATGTGAAAGTACAGATGCTGGGCGACCCACCAAAAACTAAAATAGTGAAAACGGAGAAAGGTAAATGAAATGCTGGAAAAAGAGACCCAGTTGGAAATACATGAAAGGATAGAGGCAAGGAGAAGGTGTGACCTAGTAAACGAGGAAGAAAATATGGTAAGGAAATCATGGAAAACTTACTGCATGTCTATGAAGCGGGGAGGCCATGAAAAGTAAAAGGATTCATTTTAGGTTGGGAGCGAGACTTCAAAACCAAAGTTTAGGATGACATTCCACATGAGGAAATGGAACCTATGGTGACTAATCCCAGGAACACAAGAGGAAGATTTTCATTGTTCAAAAAGTCTATCCCTATCTATTGGACAATCAAGTGTCTAATGAAAAAGGCCATTGTAGCAATTCAAGGGTAGGATGTGACCCAAATGCAGCTTCCATATTGGTTGATATGCATAGAGACATTCAGGAAATACAACTTCAGGTACATCATGAGAATGTATGTTTAGGTCGAATGGAACGCCAACTCCAAAGCATGTATCAAGTATATATGCATGGATCAAGTGTCAAGGATCCGATCCCTATTGAATCTTCAATTGAGTAATTCCAAAAGTCTAATTTTTTTTTTGGAATATGAAGTGGGCGGATAACATTTACTTTTTTATTAGTATGTTAAAAAATATAGTCAATAATATACCTTATAAGGAATTTAGAGACATGATTAAATTGTTTCAGTTTTGGTTGCCTTTTAACTCTTTAAGGTGGCCAACGAACCTAGTTTCCTTCGAGAAGGTTGAGGCTACCAAGCATAGAATTTGATGACGTAACCTGTTGTTTTGTTTATATGAATGAATAGAGAGGCACTACCAAATTTACAAAAAAAAAAATATTATTGTGGTTGTTTTTGTTATTCGATAAAGAGAAATATCATTAAAAGAAGAATGCATCTCCACATGTTTTGTGATGAAACAAGTTATTCAAAGGAATGCACTATTTCTAAGACTAAATAAAATAAAGAAGATTTCATTTTTTTCGTATTAAAAAATAAAACAAGTAAAGATATTTTCTTTTGCCGTGTTAATATTATTAATGTTCTTAAAAGTATAAATTATAATTAGTTTAATAAATATTGCTAATCATCTGATTTGTTGGCTTCACAATAGGTGATTTGAACTTTGAATCTTCTGGGTTACAATTTAGCTATCCCTTGAATCATCATTATAATTAATATTAAAATTATATTGTAATCAATATTGGTAATCATCATCATCAGTTACATACATTGCTTATGGGAAGGCTTTTAATTATGTTGCTTATGTGTGTTATTTATGGATGACTCTTATGGTTCTTTGCATATAAATTAGTCACAATGGCATAAAATTTATTTTTATTCCATAAAATTTTAAGTTACTAGGATTTTCAAATTCTACAAAAACAAGATTTTCAAATTACACTAAACTAGAGTTTTCAAATTCCACTTCAATGTACATTGACACATATTGTCAATTTGCGATGGAATGTCAACATTGTGTGTTTAATTACATTGTATAATGAACCATTCAATTTTGAACTCAATGTGTTGGAGTTTCCACATTCCACATTACTAAGGTCTTTAAATTAAAAAATTCCACAAATATTTTTCCATCTTTATGCAAAAAATTCATAACATGTTCCTAAATGGCTCTTGGAAGCATGTTGTGACTAGCCATAAAATGTAAACTAGGACTTGGATGTGAGAAATGTCGATATTGTTGGAATGTTGGCATCGAGTTACAAATAGGACTATCGCCACCTATGAATCTATAGGTAAAGAGTTAATTTAATTGAGGATATTCAGAGCTAATGCTTTTTTCAGTAAACAGTACAAAATTTTCTCAAGGGGTTCGATTTTGTTTTTTTTTTTCTTCGGTGATCGTTGTACTATGGTTACATGAGCCTTATACAATCATAAATGCTTGAGCTTACAAACTTGTCTTTGTTTATTAGTTTAGTTTTTATACCCCCTAGAAAAAATTCACAGTATGTCCTTAAATGGCTCTTGAAAGTAAGTTGCAACTCACCATATAATTAAAACTGAGACTTGGATGGAGAAATTGTTGACTCTATCATACTCCTAATACTGGGTTATATCTAGGGTTAACACCCCCAAACCTACACCATGACTCCATAGGTTGAAAATTGATCTTTGAAGATGATGAGATCTAGCTTTTTTTATTAAATATCAATGCAAAATTTTCACAAGTGGCTTGATTTTTCAAAATGATTTCTTAAGCGATTGTGGGTAGTGTGCTCGCATAGTAAATATCCAACAACAAATGCTTGATCTTGTGAAACTAATTTTTACTGCATGGATAATATTTATATCCCCCCAAAAAAATTCACAATATGTCCCTAAATGGCTCTTGGAAGCTAGTTGAAACTTGCCATAAAATTCAAACCATTCATTAGCGCCATTTGACTCTTGGCAACAAGTTTGAGCAAGGAAGCCCCTACCCCACTTCCCACTCTCCCCATCGATTCCATATGTCAAAGTTTGATTAATTTGAGTAAATTTATACCTGCAATTTTTTCAATAAAGATTAATAAGGTGTTTGATTTTTCAAAACACTTCCTCAAGTTATTCCACAGGCCTTTAATAAACACAATTTATATAGATTATCGATCTCATTTTTGTAACTCGGTTTGAATTTTATACCTGCAGAAAAATTTCACAATATGTCTCTAAATCATTCTAGCAATGGAGATGGAATTGTCTATAAAATAAAAACCATGAATTAGATGGGAAAATTATGAATTCCATTGGAGTTCTCACATTGGATTATAGCTGAGGACACTGGAACTCCTAGGATTGCAAAGGTTATTAAATGATTTATTGAGGATTTTTGAAGCTATTGCTTTGTTTAGTAAAGGCTAGATGAAATTTTGCACAAGGGAAGGATTTTGCAAAGCACTTTGAATATTATCACTTATATACATTCCTTATTTTTTTTTAAACCTACATACATGGAGTGGTAAGGACTACAAACCAATGGGTGAGGGCACCTAAGAAACCTACATAAGATCCTTCTTTCAAATGCATACAATAGTGCATTTTTTTTGTAACTTATTAGTAATTGATTTATGGTGGTACATTTATAATCGTATTTGAGAGAGAATAACAAGGAATACAATCATACAATAATAGAGAATGACCACTTCAACACTCACAGTCATTATTTGTCTCTTAAAAGGAAATCTTTCTCCTCTTACTAGAACAAGGATCTTATCCTTTCTTCTTTTGTGGTGTGCTTAATCTCTCTGGGAGCTGCATAAAGAGGCAAAAGTCTCATTTAGAATTTTCTACACAATAAACACCATACTTAAAATCTAATACTTTATAATTAAAGCCAAAAAAATACGTTGAATATGCTATAATTTTTTGGAAGGCTATAGCAGAGTTATGCCTCCATCGAGGTTCAATATGACTATTGTTAGATGGTGGATAACATTTATCCTATGTTTCCTAGAGCCATGGACACCCTCTATAATTCTTCCATGTCAAGGTAACTGACATGGAGTCCTAGCCGAAACTCCACCCATAAATTACTTAAGAAGTATAAAGGTACCTCCCTATTATTATAGGGAGGTTTATCAAATATCATAAACCACCTATCCATCCAAATATCTAGAAATGCTAGGTAGGTGAACAAATTCATACAAATGGATTTTACTTTATTTGTATTATATTGTTGTGTCCTTGGTCAACAAAAAATACAATAAATTTCTTTTAGTAATGTTTATGTCTTTGGTTTGGTATTTATTTAAATGGTTTCTATATTGTTCATACATTTTATCCCTATAATATTAAATATTAATTAACTAGTTTTGGGTTTTGGAAACAGGTGATACAATTGAGATTAATGCCCTTGCAAGAGATAATCATGATAATTCTCTAGTGTTTTGGAGATATTTTATTAGTGATCTGAATGTAACTAAGGATACAACAATTTCACCATTTGGATTTCTTGATTCTTAGTTTGGGTTTGGTTGTTCTATGTTTTAGTTTGGTGATGGTGGGTCTGGGTTCTTATTAGGTTCCATATTATCCAATTTCCATGCAATTAAATATAATTATTTCATTGAGGGTATTAATTTAGTTATTTTTCACCATTTTAATGAAAATTCTAGAAAAGAGAAAAAAAAAAAGATTTTTAGATTACTTACTTAGACTCCAAATATGAGGCATGTTGCTAATATGTAACTCATGTTTATTTAAGAAGAAATAAGGCTTCCCAAAATGCATCAAATACTCTAAATTTGGTAACAAAAATGGGGCCATGGGCCCAAAACTAAAATTTCTTATCAGGAATGCATGGCCACTCATAAAGCATGTGAATGTTCATAGAGTTTAAAGTGAGTGTGCATTCCTAGCTATGCCAAGCTATAAGCTTATATAACATCCTATTGGAAACTAGGGACTTGTTGAGCATGGATTCTGAAGAATGTGTGTGCATTTAGTCATGCATACATAATGGCACCATTTCCACTTTTTGGGTCATTATCTACATGTGACCGACCATAACATACATGATTCAAATAATAAAGGGATTTCACATCTTTAATCACTCCTTATTAGTGGATTTCTCATATATTTTTCTAATCCATGTGGTACATTATCCTATGCCAGAGCATGAATACATTAGATGCATTATATTTTGTCTTACTGTCTTGAATTTTATCTATTGTTGTAACTTTAATATAAACCTCCACATGATTAGTAAGATCCAATCAATAGCGAATGCATATATTCATGGCTTTAGAAAATCTCAATTTATTTGTCCCATGACTATGCATATCGTTTATAAAACATTTCATGGACCCTTACATTAGTGAATAAAAGAAATATACCGTTTAGCTTATGTATATGTCTAAATAATTGAATCTCTATTTTGCTTATATATTATTGGAAAGTGTCATATTATTTCATATATTTTTCATATACTCTCTATCATCTTATAAGAAGATACTCCTTCATATAAATATTCATAGGAATGAATCCACTTCCTATGAATAGACATCTTGTGTGATCGATAAGAATCTATAACACATGCTTCATTATAGAGATCACCAAATAAAGAGAGTTGGTAAAATGAATGTTCATTTTCCCTAGTCCTCCTTGCTAATAAAAGATAAATAAAATTATCTTCTTGTTTTATTTATATTCTCTTCTTGGTTCCATTTCCTCTTCCCACTAGCTAATCCCTACTTAAAACTAGATCTACTATGCACCCACTACTTTTTATGACATCAGTTAAAATTTCCTCTTCCTACTAACTAATGCATTTTTAAAATTTAACCTCTATGAAATCCACTATTTTTACTTCATCTTAAATGACCCCAGTTAAATGATGCATTTGAATCTAAAGGCACTCCGATTGATAGTCACCTTGATTCATTTTTAAATAATAATCCATATAAAATCAGTTAATGGCCATAACCAAATTCACGAATAAATCCAACATACTAATAATCAAACCGACAATATTTTCCATAAAATATAAGTATTTCATCACGAGCACATAGTTAGTTTGACCAGCTGGAACATTTGAGCAATGGTATTTAGATTGTGTAAAAATCCACTTGTGAAATGGTAACTTCTTATATGGAATTGTAATATGGTGATCAAGCATATTTTTTTATTTTTAACATTCTTATTTTTGCAACATATATATGGTTTTAACGGTGTGATAAATTTCATTAAAACAATGGGCGAATTCCATTTTAAAGGTTGTTTTTTTTTTTTTTTTTAATTATTTGAATATGAAGGTACAATTATGTATCCTATGGATCTTTATGAGAGAGATATTTTTTTATGGAATCATTTTGGGAGATTTTGCTGGTACTCGTGAAGTGTAGAGTAAGTGTTGTTGACGATTGGAACTCCCTATCAAGATGGAAAATCAGATTTCAAAAACCTATCTTAATGAGGCCAATAAGTTGGATGGTTCCAATTATGTTAATTGGAAATTGAAGTTGCAGACATTGCTCGAAGGCTATGTTGTTTTCGACCATAAAAAAGGGACAAGAAGAAAAACATGTTGCAAGTGTGACAGTTGCATCGATTCAGGAGTGGGAGAACTGAAAGAACAAATCAAAGGCATTATTAATAATGTCCATGAAAGATAAAATAATTCCTCATATTCTTGATTGTTAGACCTCTAATGAAACCTGGAATACAATGACGTAGTTTTATGAAACTAAAAATATAAATTGAGTCCTATTTCTAAAGAGGAAGCTCTTGTATATTATAATGGTATAAAATGAATGGGTTAGTTCTTTTGTTTCAAGAATTAAATATTTGAAAGATAAGTCAATGGGATACATAGGAGAATCAGTTTCTAGAATTGATGTTGTGACAACTACATTAAATGGAATGTCAAAGGATTATCAGATGTTTATTACAGGTCTTGTAGCAAGAGAGAAAGCATCAAATCTTGAGGAATTGACAAGTATACTGATGGAGGAATAAGAAAGGCGGAAAAATTTGAAGCCTTAGAATCTAGACTTAGCACTTATGACAAAGAAGAAGATTTTTAAAGGTAAGAAAGGTGGAGGAAGTAATGTTGGAAGTTCATTTTAGAAAAGAAAAATTTTAAAATCAAATCAAGATATGTTATCTGTTAAAAATGACTCTAGAATCAAATGTTTTTATTGTGGTAAAAGTGGGTCCCTTGACATAGATTATTATAAGAATAAAAGTGGTGATTCTAGGCATAATAAGCATAGAAGGAATTCAGGACATTTTGTAGGAGAAGGCTTGAACTCTGATCTAAAAAATGTTAAGCTGTTTATGTGAAATGCTACATTGTCTATCGAAATGGATCATGTTAATGCTTATTTTTTGGACTATGAAGTATGAAAAATTCAAGGAAATAATCAATGGAAAAAACATCTATCTTGGAGATGTTCATGAACACAAGAACATGGGATATGGATATATTCTAGTAACTTTACCAAATGGAAGTGTGAAGCACATTCACAATGTTATGTATGGTCACGGGATCAAGAAGAATTTGATCCCTGTGTCGATAATGACAGCTCAAAATATAAAATTTGAATTATTCAAAACAAATTGCATAGTGGAATACTTGTTGGATCATAGAAAACCCGTTGATTTAGGAGTGAGAGTTGGATGTTTGTATAAACTTTATGTCACCAACAAGAGTCATGAAGCATTGAATTCTACAACTATGTCAACAGAAAGTCTTTGGCACCAGAGGTATGTTCATATCAATTATCATGATTTGTTATTGTTGCAGAAACAAATAATGGTTGAAGTAATCTCTATATTAAAGAATAAGCATGCTTCTTGTTAAGGTTGTGCATTAAGAAAAATTCATAGAGATGAATTCCACTCTAACTCTGATACAAGAAGAAGAGATGTTTTAAAACTTGTGCATTCTAATGTTTGTGAACTCATGCATACTAGATCCCTAGGAGATGCTTATTATTTTATGTTGTTCATTAATGATTGAAATGGTATAGTTGGGTGTACTTCCTTAGGAAAAAGGGTGATGTCATTGAGTATTTCAAAGAATTCAAAAACATGACAGAGAAACAAATAGGGAATTTCATATAGATACTTTGTTCAGATCACGATGGAGAATACAAATTGGGGGAATTCATTAAGTACTACAAGGATCATGGAATAGTGCAATAATTTACAGTACCCTACACTCCAGAGCATAACGATGTTGTAAAAAAGAAAAACAGAATGTTGGTGGAGTGTACTCGAAGTATGATTAAAGGTAAGAATCACTCAAATGCATTTTTGGTTGATGAAATCAATATTTTTGTTTACTTAAAGAACATAAGTACAACAAGGTATAATGATCTAAAAACCCCATTCAAAGCATTCTATGGTTTTAAACCAATAGTTCATCATTTGAAGGTGATTGGGCATTAGAGGAAATTTTAGCCTAACAGTGGTTTCCTAAGGAAAAATAATAAAATAATAGCTAAAATAATAAAATAAAAGTTATGAATTTTGGAGGGAAAAGAAGAAAACAATTTTTTTACTTGTATTTTTGACTTATCTACTTACAGGCTTGCTCAAATTTCACGTGTAGACACGTTGGATGTAGAATTAAATTCCACATCCAACGAGTACCCATTATGCACAATTTTTAGAAGACTCACATTGATAAAAGTTGAAGATATATTAAAAAATCATTTAAATCCAACGAGTACAAATTATGCATACTTTTGAGAAGACCCAGATTGATAAAAATTTAATATGTATTAAAATAGTGTGTTCAAACACACTTTTTTAATGTATCTTCAATTTTTATCAATGTGGGTCTTCTCAAAAGTATGCATAATGGGTACTCGTTGGATGTGGAATGTAATTATATCTCTAATGAGTGTCTACCCTTGAAATTTCAGTAAGTCTATAAGGCAAAAATCCAAAAATACAGTTAAAAAATATAGATTTTCTTCTTTTCCCTCCAAAATATTTACATGTACCTCTTCTTAAATTTAAAGGATTTTGATTGTTTTACATATTATGAGATGGAAATTATGTCAAAATTTCAAGGGAAATTTTACAATGAAATTTCCTCTAATGTGTAAAGTCTTTGCACATATTTCGAAGGAGAATAGAAATAATCTTAATGCTAAAGCTATTAAATGGATTTTGATAGCACATTGTTCATAATTTAAGTCTTATAAAATGTTTGATCCCTCTACTCACAATTTTTTTCCAAGTAGAGAGGTAAATTTCCATGGCCAACAGATGAAGGCAACTGGGAGAGCGGTTGTAAAAAAAGACACATCCTTCCTAAAGCTAACTACAATAAAGCAGAAGCAAAAGCAGAAGACAATGAGCATCAAAAACTTGTTGAAGAATCTAGTGATATGGACATCACCAGCAGTTAGAGCCCACCTAGAGGTGGAGAACTATATTTAGAGAGCATGGGTGAAAACAATCAAGTACGAAGGAGATCTACTTGATAGATTCTCCTACCTTAAAGGTATAAGGACTATGCCATTATTAGTAGTGTTTTGAATGTCATAGAACCCATCAATTTAAATGAAGATAATGAACATGAAGTGTGGAGAAGAGTAATGAAGGAAGAATATGAATGTATAATTAAAAGAAAATCCTAGTACTTGAATGAATTTCCTAAAGGAAAATATCCCATATGATGCAAATGGTTATAGAAACCCAAGTTTATAACCGATGGTAGTATAGATAACTATGAAGCTAGATTTGTGGAAAAAGGGTACTCACAAAAGGAGGACATTGATTATGCAGAAACAATTTCACTTGTAGCTAAATTAAATATTATTATATCGTTAATTGCATTAGCTACAAAGTACCATTGGAATTTACACCAATTAGATGTAAAATTTTCTTTTCTAAGTAGTTATTTAAAAGAGGTGTATTTGACGCAACGTGAAGGCTTTCTAAAAAAGGGGCAGTAACCTTTAGTTTGCAGATTAAATAACACATTTTATGGGTTGAAGCAGACACCTAGGTCATGGTACGAGGAGATATATTCCTTCTTTCTTCAACATTGTTTTATGAGAAGTCAAATTTATATGAATATGTATACCAATTTTGATGCAAAGGGGAATGTAGAACTGATTTCTTTGTATGTTAATGACCTAATTATTACAAGAAGTCCAGTCAAACTAATTGACAGAATTAAGGAGCGGATGTCACAAGTATTTGAGATGAAAGATCTTCGTGAGTTACATTACTGTCTAGGCCTTCAAGTTTGGAGAGTATGGTCAAAATTTTGTTTCTAAGTGTAAGTTTGTGAGAGAAGTGCTTAAAAAGTTTAATATAGAGCAGTGCATAACTACTTTTATTCCAATGCAAAAGAATGTTAAACTTCACTTTGACGATGGCTCAAAGGAGGTTGATGGTACATTGTATAGACAATTGGTTGGAAGCTTGAATTATCTTATTATTTCCATACTCGACATAACATACTCTATTAGTGTGTTAAGTCAATTTTTGGCCAAACCTCTAGAAAGTCATTAGAGAGCAGCGAAAGATGTGCTCAGGTATATTAAAGGAACAACCAATTTTGGTCTTAAGTATATTGATTTGTTTGATGTTGAGATGACAAATTACTCAGATTCAGATTGGGTTGGTAATCCATATGATAAGAAATCTACTACAAGTTATGCTTTTAGCATTAGATCTGGGATTGTTTCATGGAGTAGCAAAAAGAAGCTAACTCTATCATTGCCATCTATTGAGGAAGAGTATAAAACTTTGTGTGCAACAACTTGTGAAGATTTTTGGTTGAGGAGAGTTCTTCAAGATGTTGGAGAAGAACAGTAGAAAAATACAGTGATCAAATACGACAACCAAAGCTCGATCAAGTTGGTAAACAATCTAGAATAAAGCATGTTGATGCTCAGTTTTATTTTGTTAGAGAGAAAATACAGTGTAAGGAATTTTTTCTTGAATATTGTAATACTTGTGAAACTACTACTAATATTTTCACAAAGCTCCTTAGGAAGACGAAATGTGATTTTTTTAGGGAAATATTAGGTGTCGAGATTATTCCTTTTTCCATTAATGAGGAAACTTGGAAATAATGGAGAAATTTGTTGTCTCGTTTAGATTATTGTTTTATTTAGGATTTAGTTCCTATTATTGGGTAATTTGTTTGATCTCCCTAACTAAATAGATTCCTATAAATTTGTATTGTTTGTTTGTGATCATTAATGTGAAAAAACATTATGGAAGCCTCAAAAGCTCCTTACATTCAATTGATTTTGTCTTCTTAATTTTAAGTTTTTATTCCATCATTTTTTTTATGCAAATAGATCTCTTCTTAGAAACATATGCAAATATATCTCTTCTTATAAACATATTATTAACCAATGACTTTGAAGCATATAATGCATTTTGCTTCAACCATATCTCTTTTGCTAATGGGAAATTCTAAAACATTAAGAACAAGAAAATCCGAAAAATAAAATGGTTATACAAACCATAGCCTCTTATGAACATAGACTTTATCACAGAGAATTTGTAACCATTAAACTGCTCAATATCCACTTATATTAACATTTTCAACTTTCCTTATTGTTTTCTTCTTATCATCTATTTTCTCATTGGAACCAAAAAATGCAAAGCCAAAGTCTAGAAGACAATTCCAAGTTGACAACACTGGGCTAATCACTATCTACTCTATTTTCAACTTTCCTTATTGTTTTTTTCTTATCATCTATTTTCTCATTGGAACAGAAAAATGCAAGGCCAAAATCTAGAAGACAATTCCAAGATAACAACGCTGGGCTAATCAGTATATACTCTATTTTCAACTTTCTTTATTGTTTTTTTCTTATCATCTATTTTCTCATTGGAACGTCTAGAAGACAATTCGAAGATGACAAACATGACAACGCTAGGCTAATCATTATCTACACTCTTCATCACGTTCTCTTTTATAAAGAATACATATGTTAAGCAAACGTTCTTCGTACTAAAAGCGAGTTACAGATGTAGTAATTCGACCAAATTACATTTGACAAGTGATTTTTTTTGGTAAAAATGTTTATACATATATTTGATAATTATAGCAGTATTACTCTGATTTAGAATTCAGAGCAAAATATCAAGTCTTTTCAATATTATTTATTAGAATTTTTTTCACACGGTTTCGAATGAATTAACAGTATATTCCATTACTATTTATTTTATATCTAATTTTATGGCTCTCACTCAAATTTACTCAACTTATTTTATATTTTTTCTTAAAATATTTCAAAATATGATTATTAGTAAAATCGAAATCTAATGTTTAATTACCTAGTAAATTCTAAAAATATTAAATATAACATGAGGAATGTTGATATGTATGTGCTGTGCAATCAATCATATGGGTGAAATGACCTACCTGATAAAAGGAATATATGTGGAGATTTGATGTCCTTGATTTAGATGAGGAACAGCTACCTTTTGTATCCCTCGAGATTTTTGTGAGAGACAGCTCTCCTTACACTCAAATTTACTCAACTTCTTTTTTATTTTTTCTTAAAATATTTCAAAATATGATTATTAGTAAAATCGAAATCTAATGTTTAATTACCTAGTAAATTCTAAAAATATTAAATATAGCATGAGGAATGTTCATATGTATGTGCTGTGCATTCAATCATATGGGTGAAAATGACCGACCTGATAAAAGGAATATATGTGGAGATTTGATGTCCTTGATTTAGATGAGGAACAGCTACCTTTTGTAGCCGTAGTCTAACTAGCCAGAGGAATCACCCTGAAAATCATGAAAATTCCGATAAGATTTTCAGAAAATCCGGCAGGAATTTTTCTAAATCCATGTTATAACTATCAAAGTTTAATATTTTGGGTGTCCTAGAGGTTTTTGATGGTGCTGAATCCATTTCCAATGTCAAAATCAAGATTCAAACACTGTTTCTGCAAGATTTTTTAAATTTTTTTGGCCCGAATTCCGGCCAATTTTGACCGTCCGAGCAATTCCTCCTGCTCGTTAGACGACTCCCCTTTTGTATCCCTCGAGCTTTTTCTGAGAGACAGCTCTCCTTACAAATAGCACATGTTGAAAATTGGATTAGATAAATATCCACCCCTTTACCTAAAATTAAAATTTATTATTCGGGATATGCTCAGCTCCAGAAAGGAAAAAACTGTCAATGCTTAGGCTATGTTGTTAAAATTGTAGTGTTTTTAACAAATTATCTGAGAAGGATTATATAAAAAATATTTGAGATATACAAAACTTCAGAGACAAGAGAACTGTCAAAGGCTATCGGAGTAAAATGTTTGTGTTTACCAATTTTATAAATATATAACTGTGTAGTTTTTTATTTTATATAGAAATTAGTATTTATTTTTTAAAATATAAATATATTTATAATTAAATGTTTAATTTAAAAATCAAATACAATAAAAATGAATTTATTGTTTGAAAATAAATAATCTTTCACAAACAAAGTAATAAGGATATTGGAAAATTCCTAATAGTAAATGAAATGCGGGGAAAAATATATATTTAAGATGTTAAAAAAATAAAGTAAAAATAATATTTATTTACAATTTCAATACTTTTTATTTTCTCAAAATTATAAATAATTTTAATTGATATTTATTATCATATAGTGATAAATATGTAATTGTTTTATTATTTATACTCATAATTAAATGTTAAAGTAAATAACTAATTTTAAATTGTATTAAAATATATAAATATTTTTTTTTTAAATTAATAAGTGACTACAACAATACATATAGGAATATTAAATAATGAGTCGAGGGCTAAGAACATCATCGAATGGATGAAGACCTCGTTGACCAAGCCATAGATGAATTGGATATAGCCATATTGTACTGTTGACCATTTGAATCTTTACTCATTCTCAAAGGATTAAATTGCTTGAACTCAGAGCGTCCATAAGATCTCCACTGTTAGACTTGCACACAATGTGGTCATCCACGTGCACTAGGCAAGAGTTGATCATATTGATACATAACCTAGGTTTTTTGAGCATTTGTTTGATGTCACAGTGGATAAGAAATTCCACTTGCTTATCCGTAAGATCTAGGGCAAAAAAAAGTTTTCATTTTTCCAGTGCAAAGTGATTGATTTCAGTTATTTATTCTTCGTGCCCCTGGTGTGACGGAGGTAAAGAATCCATGTCAACATATCCTCTAAAAGTTCTGAATCATAATGAGATTGATCCTCATAATGAGATTGATGCTCAATCCTTCCTTGAGTCTCCAAATTCTAGATTTCCTTTCTAGTCTCTAATGAAACAACAATAAAATAAATGACAACAATATAAATCAATAATTTTTAAAAATAAATATAAAAAATATTTATATTTTCTAATTTTTTTTTAATATAAATTTATTATAAAAATTATTGCATAGCACATTTATATTATTTATTAAAAATATATTCTATATTGATATTTTGAAGGTTTCCGTGGTGTGAGTTTTGAGAGTGGGGATTCAGAATCTCCGCAATATTCATTTTTATATGTCTACGTTTCAAGTCTAACCAAGACTCATCATCAGGACAAAAATCCGACAAGAGAGGACGAGGATGGATGAGTTGGTGTGTAATTCATTTTCACATCTTAGAAAGTGAGAAAAGAAAACACCTTAGGATTCGACATGTTTCTGCATTGAATATGATGAAGATAGACAACATTCTTGAAACAATTTGGACAAAAATAAAACATTTTTTTCTATAAGAACTATGATTCTTGGTCTAAATAAATAATTGTAAAATCTGGAGTGCTAACTATAATGGATTTGTGGGGTCAAGGGTATCTTTGAGATATCATGAAGTGGAGTCCAAGACTACAAAGCCTTCAACCCTACTTAGACGAGAGTCAATATTTTCAAGACATAATTTATGATGCTTTAACATGCATTTAATATCCTCCAAACTAAAGAAAAAAGTATAGTTTTCTAATTGTTTGTCCCTAATGATAATGTGTATAAATGTGTCCATTTTTTGATACAGGGACAAGGAGTGAAGGGAATGAATTCTCTTCTTTTGAAAACTTCATGAATTCAAAACCCAGTTTAAAACATATTCACCAATATCTGAAGTAGAATAATAGGGGAAGTACCTTGTTTCGTCTAATTCCAATATCATAATCTCCCTCTGCACTTCAAGGGGGGATGCATAAAAAAAAATTCATGGAGTCATAAGAAGAAGTTCGAGTTTGTTTTAACCCAACATTACCTACTCTTGTTATTCTTCTCTCCACTCTCTGTTGCGGGAGAATAATTTCAAAAGGAAAGGAACAATGTAGACATGCACTCATGGAACCACAACCAAAGTAACATTCAAACAAAGGAACTATCACCCAATCATCCCCTAAGTTCCAAACCAGAGGACCAATTTCAAAGAATATTTGGAGCTCATTTCACTTTAATTAAAAAAAAAACCTAACATAAAAAATCCAAACGAAAACCAATTTTCGATCGTCTTAGATAATTAGAGTGCCCATGACAACATTTATACTGGTTTCATTCAAAGTAAATGGCACGAGGAACTAGGTCAAGACCAGACTACACCCAAATCTTGTAACTAGAATTAGGAAATTGATATCCCGAGTCATAAGCCTACAATATACCAGCAACAAAAGAAACATATTTTTTCATATAAACTTAAATATGTGTGAGGAATCAATAACCACGATTATAGTTCCCTTACTCACAAAACAATCAAGAGATATAACCATGATACCAACACCCAAAAGAAAGAATTATAAAAGGGTAATAAATACCTTGAGAATTATTATCTAGAAAGGGAAAATTTGAACTGATGGCCACCAAATTATAGATAGGCCCAACCTATACTGCATACAAATATACAACAACAAGCATTGCATCCACAAATTCTTTAGTCTAGGCGAGAGTGACAAACTACTCAAATCACACTAACAGGATATACCTCCACTACATCCAAACATAAAACCAAAAGGACTTGATTTCAAAGGAACACATGTGAATGAGGAAGAGGAACTACCCTCACCTCCATTCCCTTTATGCATGTAGCCTTGCCACCTTGGTGCTTTAGTTTCACATTTATAACAATTCATTAATAGGTACCTACCCCAAGTTTTAACATCGGTTCAATGCTATGTTTTGATGAGAGGATGATAGGTTTAGTGGGGACACAGTTTCCAATAGAGTCTCATTCCCTAGAGTGTAAGAACACCCATCGGAGAAGCATCCAAAATCTCAATTTAATTATCAATATCTATTCGGTGGATGGGAAAGATTTAACCTCCATAAACTATTCTATTATATTCTTGGCAGTAGCCATAAATTAAAGATTGAAACTTATCTAGAAAATAGTCATAATATTTCTATTTTCAATTAAATTTAATAGTTATCATCCAAATTCCAAATTACAAAAGTAATATTTTATATAAATTATAAAAATGTTTGTAGAAGAAATATGGAAACATATAATAACAAAGGAAATTTGAAGACATTAGAATGGATAAATGAGGTAATTTATAAGACATGGAGGTAGGGATATAAAAAAGGTGTATTATATGAGTTCAAGGAAATGGGAATAATTATATAAGTAATCATCAAGAGAAATGTCTATGGATGGTTTGAATAGCTAATTTTTCTTATGTACAAATATATTAGTTATTCTAATACATAATAATTTTCAATTATTTTGATCTTGTAAAAATGAAATAAAGTTGGAGCATATTCAATATATATAGATTGTAGGAGGAGGTAGAAAAATGTTGATATTAAATTTTAATTGAGATTCAGTTTAATTAAATGTAAGATATGCTGAATTATGAAGAGTTATAAATAATGTCCAAGTATTTATGTTGTCTGACATAATCTATTTGATAATTAATTGAAAAAATCAAATCTTCAGTTACATTTATGAAATGTAATGATAACTAAATTTCCTATCTATGTTGTCTTATATAACTTATTAGATAATTAATTGAACAAAACAAATCTTAAATTACATCTCTGCAATCTAATGATAATAAAATTTGTAAGAAACAAGGGAATCAATGCAACATATATTAAAAGGTGGAAAATACATAGTTTTGACCTAATGCCCATTTTTTTCAAAAAATTTATTATTTTCTAATGACGTATGCAATAATATATATTTTAATATGAATATATATTGGTGAATGAAATAATATCTATATTCGTATATACATTATAAACTTTATCTTACATTTGTAGATAATGTAGAAATATATTCAATGGCACACTTAAGTAAACAAACCAAAATTTTTAGATAAAATAAGTATAAATTACACACTTAAAAAATACTAATTTTTAATTAAAGCCTAAAATAGTCACCAAATATGCTATAATTAGTCAATAGGATGTCATCCCACATCACATCCCCAACCTATTAGTAATATCACTCTACAAGAGTGATAAGAGTTAAAGAATATAATTTAAATGAAATTACTAAGAATCAATTAAGTTCATCATAAAGAAAAAAATAATCAGTGAGCGATCTCATCATGAATCTCTCCCCTAATGATGGATATTAACTTTTAGATGGAGCACTAAGCTACATGACATGTTCAGATGTTTCCAAATTGTTGATGGATGATTGTATGTTGGTTGATGGGATGGAGAATGTGATGGAGCCAAATGATGATCAACATAAATGGGTTGTATTAATGAAGGAGGTTCCCCAATTGATGTAATCTCAATCCCAAATATAAAGGAAATGTGAAAGTACTGGTGGCAAATGGGGGGGTAAACATTGCATGGTGGTGAATGATGTTGAGGGGACAGGGAATGTCGAAATGAGAGAAACTACATAATAATTTATAATATTTCAATTAGTAAACTAAAATATTATTATGAAATAAAAACTTAAACAAAATATAATTTGACACATGCTAACTAATAAGGGGAATATATGTCCTCCCTAAATGGGCTTGTTTCCTCTTTTTATATTACTATAATTTGTAAAAACATTAAATAAACACTACCACTATACTAAAAACTAAAAGAATCTATATCATGAAATAAATGCATATCAAAATTTTTGCAAGGAGGGATAGTTTTAATTCTTCATACGTAGATGTGTAGTACATCGAATGAATAGAAAGCATTAGCTATTGCACCGATGGCTCAAACTAGCATTGATGCATTCATAAGGCTACAAAGAGTGTAATCAAGTCATAAAAACTCTAGGCAACATATAATTTGGTAGATAAGAAAAACACACAATTATATATATATATATATATATATATATATATATATATATATATATATATATATATATATATATATATATATATATATATATATATATATATATATATATATATATATATATATATATAGAGAAATATAGACTTGAATAATAACCTCTTCCATAAAGGCATGTTTCCTGCTACCCTATATTATGCCATAATAAGTCATCACACAATTGTTATCCGACGAGTGTCAAATGAGCTTCCATATGCCCTTTTTTGGTCAATCTCTATTACATAATGAGATGGTCCTACACCAATTTCAACATTATCTCATGGTGGCTCCTTGCATGATGATGTCACCAAGCCACCATGTTGCACTACTGTGTGATCCAAGGAAGCTCACACCATCAAGCTTTCAAAAATTCTATCCATAACTACAGTATTTTGGCAAGGTGAGATAGGAATTCATCTAGCTCAATGAGGACCTAATTTCAGATGTTGTATAGCATTTTGTCTATCTTGCATATAGAAATCATCCATCCCCTGGAATTCCCCCAAGTCAAAGTAATTGACATGATTCCTAGATGACTCTTGACCTACAAATTCCTTAAGAAGAAAAACATTCCTCCCTATACTTTTAGGAAGGATTATCGAATACCATAAACCATCTATCCATCCAATTATGTAGAAATGGTTTGTAGGTCCACGAGTACATACAAATGCACTTTTTGGTTATGGGCATCATATTTTTTTCTCTTGGGTCAATTGTCAAATAGAATTTGATTTTTCTAATGTTTAGATCTCTTATTTGGTCTTTATTTAGGCTAGATCTATAATGTTCTTACATCAAAGTCCTTTAATAAAAGATATTGGTTAACTGGTTTTGTGCATTGAATATGGATGACACAATTGAGCTTAGTAACATTATAAGAGACACTTATGATGGCTCCCTACTGTTTTGCAGATATTGTATCAATGACCTCAATGTAGCTATGGATGCATCAATTTCATAATTTGGATTTCCTGGCTCTTGGTTTGGGTTTGGTGATTCTAATTTTTTGTTTGGTGGTGGTGGTTTCGATTTTGATTAGGTTCCATATTATATAATTTGTTTTCTTTTCACAATACTAAACCAAATTTAAGAAATAAAATAACTATTAAAATGCTTAGTTAAACTATAAAGACTACACATGTTGCTAATTTGGTATTTCAGGTTTTTTATGAAGTATGAAGTTTTCTCAATCAGTAAAAAAACATTTAACACCATTAAAATTTGCTAAAACAAGGGTTAAAGGCCCATAAATAAAATTTCTGATTAGGAATGCATGCCCATTCCTATAGTTTTTGCATGCAAGTTCATAGAGAATTTGCAATCCTAGCCGTGCTGAGCTAACGACCTAGTTGGCATTGTGAACTTAGGTGTTTAAGAATATGTATGAATTTAGGTATGCATTGACGATGGCCTCATTCCCACTTTTTGGGCCATCATATTTGTGTGCCCGTCCATAGCATACATTATTCTAAACATTGAAAGGAATGAAAATTAAAATTCATATTTCTGAGGATGCTTTATGAGTGGATGTCACATTTTTCTAATTCATGTGATATATCCCCATATGCCAGAGCTTGAATACATCAACTTTATTTATATTCTCACTTATTATCGTGAATACATCAACTCCTTTATATTCTCATTTAGTGTCTTAAATTTTATCGATTGTTGTAACATTACTATAAATCTCCACATGAGTGTTAACATATAGTCAATAGAGAATACTTATCACTAAAATAAAAAAGCACATTGGTGAGGGGAAAAAATGGTCACCATAAGCTCATTAGTGAGCGTCAAAAGAGCCTTTGTCACCAAAAACTGAACATCACCAACGGTGGCGTCACCGAAAGTATAGGTGTTGTGGTGACATTCAATGTTCATCACCAATCATGATTTATAGTGATCGATAGTGATTGTCACCATTTCATATGAGCAATGGTGACGGAAAATAGCCTCTGTCACTAAAAAATTGAATGTCACCAAAGGTGGCATCGTTGAAAGTATTTGTTGTGGTGACATTCAAGGTCCATCACGAATATTTATTATAATGACGGATAGTGACCGTCACCATTTCATCTGAACAACAACGATTTTTTGTGATGGACCTTTCATTTCCATCACTATTGGTGCATATATATGGCGACGTTCATTTACCATCACCATAAACTCATTGGTGACATCAAGTTCCGTCACGAATAATGATTATAATGAGAAACAGTGACCCTCACCATTTCATATTAACAACAACGATTTATGGCGAGAGACCTTTAATGGTCGTCACTATTTATGTGTATATATGGTGGTGTTCATTGACCGTAAGCATTTCATATTTTGGTGAGGGTCGAAAAATGTCACCATAAGCTCATTGGTGATGGTCAAAAAAGCATCCATCACCAAAAACGGATCTTCATCATTCCCTATGAATATTAGGGCATGATGGAATCGAACCACCAACCTCCTGCTTGTAAAGCAGGTGCTCTTCCATTGAGCTAACACCCTTTAAATAATTAGACTTTAAACTAGCAATTGCCCCTAAAGGTGCAAAGATACACCAAAGGAATAAGAACCAGGAAAACTGAAAGAATTTAGTGTCCTTGCTCCTATTTTTATTCTAAAAAGTATGATATTGATCTATGGCATATTTGTGCCAAGTGGTTCTAATTTAATAGTAAATGTTATATTCAGATAAAATAAATGAATAACTGAGAGGCCTTATGGGCTAATTTTTAATCCTTACACCAAAATATCTTAATATTCAAGTCTATGGAACAACTCGTTCAAAGTTCAAATTGAAGTAGATTTTAAATGGAAAGCCTAAAACCAGCTAAGTAGTTTACAAGTTAACATTTTGGATATAACTTCTGTTCAATTTATATGACAAGTTATTCCATAACCTTGAAACTAGTTTCTTAGCTAAAAGACTTTCTTAAGTCAACAATGACAAAGAAAGATAGTCATGGCAAGCAAAATTCTCTTGTTTTTTCTAATGAGGGTGCATGTAACTTGATAAAGGTTGTATGAGAGTATCAAATCATAAACAGTTTCACTAAAACATGGAAATGACAAAGTCTTGTTAAGCAACAAAGGTTTAGTTGAATATATGAAAAGCATCGAGCTAAATGATATAATTAAACTAAAAGTAACTATAAAAAAATGAAATTTCCATCATATACCATTTGGTTTGGTTAGTTCTTCAGAAAGAGAAAGTGCAATTGCATGATCCAGCTCCTCATCTTGATTCTGTAATGGACCATCCTAAACAAAAATGTCTGCATACAACAATCAATGTTATCGTATTGGCAAGACTTTTGATATAATATATCAAGCATGTACTATGTAGGAGAATAACTGGAAAGCACAACTAGAAATTTGAATCACAACATAACAATATAAAAGAACATGCAACATGAAAGGAACAACTCCACAGTTTGAGAAATATGAACAATCCATGAACCTGCTCTTATATATTGATATAGATAACGAAAAAGAAATCAAGATTTATGAAATTCAAGTATCACATAACAAATATGCACAAGAATGAAAAGGAATATGCACAAGTGCATGATCGAATATAATAACAACTCACTCCTTCCTCTATTTATATGAGAGGTAAAGGGGCTTTACAATAACAAGTGGACCTAGTCCACTACAAGAAAACTTGAAAGACACATTTAGGTCCACCCATCTGAAGCACTCTACTCTATGTGACATGTGTCAGCATCAAAGGTGACAGTGATTAACACGCAAGCCCTCCATGGCATGAGAACTACTCCCCAAGGTCCAACAATCCTCCAAAGGTCCTAAGCTCCAATGCATCTCCTAGGTCATGTGTCTCCTTAAGGACAATTCATATCCAAGGTAATGTGTCACTTTAAGGACTCCCACACCTACATATCCACTCCCTCAACCCATGAGTTCACATGTCAAGGGATTTTGTGTGCTCATGTTGATTTTGGGATGTTTTTCTCATGGTGAAATACCCAACTCTACTCCAAGCTTACAAACTCCCTTCATGCATCAACAACATGAAGTCACCAAGCTCCATACTAATCCAAAACTTCGAGGATGAATGTCTTTCAAACATCCAAACAAGGTCTAGCAACAAATGGTAAACCACCTCCAATGTCCAAATCTGTTAATGTAAAATTCATGCTATTATTATTTCAAGAATATTTATATTTTATCCAACATGATGACCCACTATGTGCACTATTTGTAGGGAATCTTTTGGATTTTTCTGCTTCAACGTGTTGATCCACTATGTGCATTGGTCAACAACTCCATTCAGTTAAGGAACTCTTCTAAAGTTATTTCCAAGTTTCATTTCTCTTTCCTATCATCAAGCAAATTGGAGCAACTAGAAAGAATTCCATTAACTGCTGTCCATCCAGTTGTTTCCTAAACAAGTGCCTGTTGCTTAAAGAAAGTAGGAAACCATCATGAAACATGACTATAGCCACATATTTTCAGTAGCTATAATATGACAATGTTATTGAAAACACTGTTAGATTTGTTTCATAAAAGAGCACCTAGTCCCAAACAACAAAAAAGGTTTGTGGAGAATGGCTTGTTTCACTATCGTTGAGCTTCACTGTAAACACTGATAGGTTTTTGAGCCAATAAAGTCCCTAGAGAAAAACAGTGATGGTTTCTCTCTAAAACATATGCAGATAAAGATACAAGATTCGAGTGGAGGACTTAAGTAGTTTCATGACTACCTCTCGACTTGTAACTATTTGGTTTTTTGTTCTGCTTTATTTTTTATATTTCGGATCTAGTTCCGGAATTTTTGGATTTAAAATTTCAGCTATAATAGTGGAATTGTGGGTTGTCTCACATCATTGGTATTAGAACCTCAATTAATAGCATATTCATATCATATTTTTTTCTACAGTGCAGATTAGTTACTTATGTTCACCAATCTATTTGTCTTTCAAGGAATCCTTGTAAGGAAGATAGAGAAAAGCACAACTCAGATATATTTTCACCAACATATACATCAACTGAGATATACTGTCACCGAGAGAGAGAGAGTAGCACTGCTCTTACATCCCTAACCCAGGCTTGAAAGGAATATTCACAAGTGCATGATCGACTATAATAAAAACTCACTCCTTCATCTTTTTATATGAGAGGTAAAGGGGCTTTAGTGGACCTAGTCCACTAGAAGAAAACTTGCAAGACACAAGTAGGTCCACCGATGTGAAGCTCTATACTTTACATTACATGTGTCAGCATTAAAGGTGATAGTGATTAACAAGAAAGCCCTCCATGGCATGATCACTACTCCCCAAGGTCCAACAATCCTCCAAAGGTCCTAAGTTCCAATGAATCTCCTAAATCATGTGTCTCCTTAAGGACAATGGATATCCAAGGTAATGTGTCACCTTAAGGACTCCCAAACCTACATATCCACTCCCTCAATGCAAGAGTTCACATGTCAAGGGATCTTGTGTGCTCATGTTGATTTTGGGATGTTTTTGTCATGGCAAAATACCCAACTCTACTCCAAGCACACAAACTCCCATCATGCATCAACAACATGAAGTCACTAAGATCCATACTCATTAGGGGAATTTTGAGGTCTAAAATGGGCCTCCTAAGGAAATTATAAAATAATAGTGGAAAAAATCTAATAAGATTTGATGACATCATCAAATTTTAGAGGGAAAAAAGAAAAATAGACTACTTTTCCATTCATATTTTCAACTTATCTCCCAAATTTTTTACTCAAATTTCGAGCGGGAGTACTCGTTGGATGCGGAATTTAATTCCCCATCCAAGGAGTACCCATGTTGCATACTTTCGATGGGTCCTACTACACGAAAAATGAGAAATACTTAAAAAAAACGTGATTACAATCACGATTTTAATGTATTTCTCGTTTTTCGTGTAGAAGATCGAAAGTATGCAAAATGGGTACTCCTTGGATGAGGAATTAAATTCCGCATCCAACGAGTACTCGCGCTCAAAATTTGAGTAAAAAATCTGGGAGATAAGTTTAAAATACGAGTTGAAAAAATAGTTTTATTATTTTATTATTTTTTAATATTTTTACTTTTTTACTCCAAAAATGGTGAATCATCCATTATGGATGACATCATCATATTGAATCCTATTGGTTGTTAAAAAGTTTATTTTTGTTGTACATTTTTCTTATGAGGCCCATTTTAGACCTCAAAATTCCCCTAATGAATCCAACACTTCGAGGAAGAAGTTATTTCAAACATCCAAACAAGGTCTAGCAGCAAATGGTAAACCACCTCCAATGTCCAAGTCCATCAATGTTAAATTCATGCTATTATTATTTCAAGAATATTTATATTTTATACAACATGATGACCCACTATGTGCACTATTTGTATGGAATCTTTTGAATTTTTCTGCTTCAATGTGTTGATCCATTATGTGCATTGGTCAAGAACTCCATTTAGTCAAGGAACTCTTCTAAATTTCTTTCCAAGTTTCATTTCTCTTTCCTATCATCAAGCAAATTCGAGCAACTAGAAATAATTCCATTAACTGTTGTCCATCCGGTTGTTTCCTAAACAAGTGTCTATTGCTTAAACAAAGTAGGAAACCATCATGAAACATGACTATAGCCACATAGTTTCAGTAGCTATAATATGAGAATGTCATTGAAAACACTGTTAGATTTTTTCATAAAAGAGCACCTAGTCTCAAACAACAGAAAATGTTCATGGAGAATGGCTTGTTTCACTATCGTTGAGCTTGACTGTAAACACTGACAGGTTTTTGAGTGAATAAAGTCCCTAGAGAAAAACAGTGATGGTTTCTCTCTAAAACATATGTAGGTAAAGATACAAGATTCGAGTGGAGGACTTTCAGTGGTTTCATGACTACCACTCGACTTGTAACTATTTGGTTTTTTGGTCTGCTTTATTATTTATATTTCAGATCTAGTTCTAGAATTTTTGAATTTCAAATTTTAGTTATAAGAGCAGAATTTTGGGTTGGCTCACATCATTGGTATTAGAACCTTAATTAATTGTAGATTCATATCAGATTTTTTGCTATAGTTCAGATTAGTTACTTATGTTCACCAATCTATTTATCTTTCAAGGAATCCTTGTAAGGAAGATATAGAAAAGCACAACTCAGATATATTGTCACCAACATACACATCAACTCAGATATATTGTCATCGAGAGAGAGAGAGAGAGTAGCATTGCTCTTACATCCCTAACCCAAGCTTTAAAGGAATATTCACAAGTGCATGATCGACTATAATAACAACTCACTCCTTCCTCTTTTTATATGAGAGGTAAAGGGGCTTTAGTCGACCTAGTCCACTATAAGCAAACTTGCAAGGCACAAGTAGGTCCACCCATGTGAAGCACTCTACTCTACGTGACATGTTTAAGAATCAAAGGTGACAGTGATTAACAAGCAATCCCTCCCTGGCATGAGCACTGCTCCCCAAGGTCGAACAATCCTCCAAAGGTCCTAAGCTCCAATGCATCTCCAAGGTCATGTGTCTCCTTATTACTACTGTGTTTTCTACCTATTATTTCTATAGTGCCAAAATATCCACTTGCATTAAAAACTGCATGCCATTTACATAAATAGAAAACCTGATGGATGATAAGGAAAAAGGGCTATCTTATATGCCATGGAACATCATATTCCATACTTAGAATGCACCCCAAGGTGTCAAAATTGCATTCCAAGTGGAAAATTTTCATTTCTCAGGTTAAAATCTGTGTTAGAACTTATAGCCTGACCTAATTGCACACAGCCTCCTGCAGATGTACCTATGGAAAACTCATAAAATATAGTGCTATAGTACTTCTCCTTATGCATCTTCCTACACTTCCATAATTCTAATGTACAAATTCAAGTGAGAGTACTATGTCTACAAAATAGTTTCACTGATTTACCTGTCTCTTGCTAAGTGCAAGTAGTCTTTAATAGCATGCATGTCCAGGGCTCACTAAAGATCAAAATTGTGATTTTCAAATTTCTGTGCTGTTATTAGAACATTATTGATATTTTTACATCGTTATAGTTTCTCTAACAATCCAAGAAGCCACTACTGTGCAAAAATATTCTGAAACTGCCAAATTTCACAACATGAAAAATCAGGCTATGGTGCCTTTAGAATTTTATATGCCAGAACATAGAGCATATATGGTGACAAATATATTTGGACCGTATTCATGCGCAAGGAATTAAGGATGTCCTTGAATTCAGGATTCCAGCACTATGTTTTAAAGTAGAGACAAAAGTTATGAGGATGAGTTTCTTCCTATGACAAAGGTTCAACCTTATCCTACAACACTTGAACTAAATTTGAGGCAACAGAACCAATATTGTATGCTCCCAAATAATTGCAAGGAAAGCATTTCAACTTTGGAGAGATATTCATGGGCTAGAAGTCTTTATGATGGCCATTTGCAAAAATGTGCACTCATAAGTTATCTATGTTTCGAAGTATGATGGAATTTGTGTTGGGTTGCACACCCATCAATGTGGGGTGTGAAAAATACCTATGGACCCTCTTTGTGAATAGGGAATTTAAGATGTCCTTGAATTGACAATTGCAACATTATGTTTTCATGCAGAGACAAAAGTTATGAAAAATGAGTTTATTGCTATGACAAAGGCTCGACCTTATCCTGCAACACTTGAATTAAATTTGAGGCAATAGAACCAATAATGTATGCTCCCAGAGATTTGCAAGAAGCATTTCAGTTTTGGAGAGATATTCATGGGCTAGAAGTCTTTATGATGGCCATTTCCAAAAATGTGCACTTAGAAGCTATCTCAGATTTGAAGGACGATGGAGTTTGTGTTGGGTTTCACACCCATCAATGTGGGGTGTGACAAAGATCTCTAGACCCTTTTTGTGCACCGGAAATTGAGGATGTCCTTAAATAAAGATCTGTATAATATGAACAATGGACCTGCAACATACTAACCATGAGGATGAAAGCATGGAGGAGAATTTCACTATGCAGCAATAGTTCTAGATTATGTATATAATAAATGCACTGAGGACAATTCATAAAACAAGGGGGAGGATGTAACATACCCTATTCAACCCCTATGTTGTATTCACCATGTATATGTGAGATTATTAGGTTGGTGAGTTGGGACATAATTAATTAGGCTGGTGAGTCGAGGCTTGCTTATAGGGCAATATTCCCATCTGTATGTGTATTTAAGTGTTGGGGCCAATGTGTGTATGTGTTTTTTATGTTATGAGACTAGATATCATGATATGGTAAATAAGTTTAATTTATGCATATTAATAAATACATAATGTCTATAAGAAGACCTAGACAAAAGGGTATGTGGGGTTGATGACTCCATGACTAGTAAAGGTGTCTTCATGAAAAAGTAATGTTATAATATTATAATTTAATATTAGATAAAAGAGAGATATGTTTATAAAAGGGGGGAGTTGGATACCTAGTAAGGGAGGCAAGTGGATTATTCTATGATTCATGGTTATGGAAACCAGTGGGTGAACCATGTAGTTGGGTTCCAGAATGACTGAGGATTATTGTTGTGAGTCTCGTGCTCAGAATTTGGAAGCAAAAAAAATTATAGAAACCAGTTGGTGAACCCTGGACTAACCGATGAACCGAATTTGTTATGGCCTAGAGGGTGTCTAGAGCCCTGGAACATCACAGGTGTTGGGTTGCCACCTTGGTTGCTATGGTAGCCTACGACCTCGATGTAATGAATGACCACGGCTGAAAACTCTACTTGCTACAACATCATTAAAATAAATAAGCTCTAGGAAATTTCCAAAGGATAAACCCCATGCATCATCAGACAAGCAAAGTGGGGCTTATCGAGTTGCTTCTGGAACTCCATATTTACGTGCACATCTTAAGCACATATGCCACATCTATATTTTTCCTTCAGGTTCACCAGGTAATGCCAACAATAAAGGTAATTATCTTACCAATATCATGAATCTTCCCTCACGGTGTGTGTAGCAAAGAACATGTACTTCTGAGGGTTCATTATATAAACAACAACAGGAATTTTGCATGTTTTTGGTATTTGTTACGTCAAAATTTTCCAATTATTATTGTCTAAATGAAAATTTTACAAGATAGCAAGGGAAAAATACGTAAGAAGAAATAGACATGAAGAAAAAACCTTCTTGAAAACTACAGAAGAAGAAAAAAGAATGAAGAAAAAATCTACTTGGTCAAAAAAATAATCACGAACGTACCTTTCTAGTGGCTTGTCAAAACTTCCATAGTACTTAATCCGAAAGAGTTGTGAACTCCCACAGACTGTCCCCTTCAACACATAGTGGCTCGATAACAAAACCAATATACTTTTTTCATCAAAAGGAGAATGTGGAAAGTCTTCTTTAGAGAAAACATGTTCTTGGTTTTTGTACCCTAAAAGCTGCTCATCCATAAAACCTTGAACTTGATTTCCTTCTCTACTACTCCTTGATTCTCCCATTTCACCTTCCCAAGTATCTCCTATATTGTTATTTGATAAATAAGATTAACCTTGGATGAAACAGAAACAATGAAACCATTTGCCAAATCTAAATCTTTTGATTCCTTATCTTGAAGTTCCAAATATGACGTGACTGCCCCATATGAAATTGGACCCACAAGAGATAGAATTTTATTTGAGTATGCCTTTATTGAAGTTGGAAATATAGATAAATGAAATGAAGGAGTAGTCGGAAATGAAGGTCTCTATTTAGATGGATATGTATCCCACTATACCCCTGTAACTTGAGCACATGTATCTCCTACGGAAGATTTCTTAAAAACAATTTCCATTTGAACAAGACTCGTTCCATGAGGACTAGTTTTACTTGTAACATGTGACATAGATGGCCCCATCCCTCCACTAGTAAGATATGGTTTGGACTTTCATTTATTGTTCTTACAAATTTATGCAGTTCACTGAAATAGATTAAAAGACATGTTAAAGTGAAAATTTTCTCTCCAAAGGAGCATAGATTATCATAATATTATCTACAGAAAAACACAATATATGCACTTATCCCCTATATGCCAATATATTAATAGATTTAAAAACATATAAAAAAATAGCTTTCACCCCTAGAGAGCATAGGTTATTATAATACTCTGTAGAAAGCTTGAATATAAGCATCTATCTTCTACAAATATATATAATTATGATAGGAAATGGGAATGTTTGATACTTCCAAGGAATTTGGCATCCCCAAAGTGGACTAATACCTTTGTATAAATTGCATTCATTAAGGAAACACAATCAAATTTCATGAGTATTACATGAAAGTTTATTCAAAATTGATAAAAAAAAATGTAAGAAAGGGGGGAAAACTCACCCTAGAACTCTTCGTGATCTAAAAAACTTTGGAATCCCATCAGATAATCCTCTATCAAATCCAGGCCGTGGTTGTACTCTAATTTTTACAACCTCAAAAGGAAAAAGGGAAATATCTCCAATAAATTCTGCAGATGTTGCACATTCTGCTAAGTATATCGATTTCTTTTATTTGGTAGTATAGTCAGGCCTTGTAATGTTTGAGTAGTATTTCTTAAAGAACTCATGAAACCCAAACTTTCACACACCTTCAACACTATATCCAAGAAGAGTTGGCACCTAGCCTTTGCTCCTTGTTCTTTAATAAAAACAGAAAAACCAGTGGAGATGCTCTTGTACTTCATAGGACCAATCTAAAATTAACAACAAAAAACCAAAAAGCGATGTCAAAATCTTAGTTAGGAAATGATAAAACATTGAAGTCAGTAAAAGAACTTACAAGATTTGAAATCGTATCTCCAGATTCCCAGAAAAATTCTTTCAGTCAAGAATTATTTCTGTAATCATGTCAAACCCTTAAATAAATCTAAGAATAAGGTTCATGTTTTGGAGGACACAGACAATTTAGAGTCTCACTTACATCAATTTTTTATCACAAAAAATAATATCCAGTTGCTAGAAAAGATGTCAAAATGACATGTAGGCTATTTGATTTTCTAATCTAGATTTTCTTGTGTTCAAGAATAATTTATTAATGAAAGGCTTGCTAAGTATCCATGCCATCCAAGTCCTCAATGATAGCCAAGAAGATCCATGATCCAAAGGGGGATCCTATGTTTTAGAAGCCTTGTTGAAAAATTAGAATTCCTATTTTCCCAACAAGTATATCATGTGTTTGTTCACCAGTTCTTGAATTGGTCTCTCAAGCAAAGCACCAAAGAAAATGAAAGAAAAAAAAAATAACAAATATTTGAAAGTACAAGTTTATAATTTTACTAGTACAAACAAAACAACGTTGAACTTTAATTTCTATATAAACCATGGCATAGAAAAAAAATATACCACTGAGCATTATAAAATAAAAATAAAAATAAAAAATATGTTAAAAAATAAGGTAATTAAATCCTTCATAGAATGTGTTTGCAAATGTAAAACATGTAGTTATCAAATAAGCTTTGAACAATTAAAATTAAAATTGATTTTCTTTCAATGGGATGAAGTGAAACATTAATCCATTTCATTTCTTAGCCTACTCCATTCATCTCTTGTAATTGTTACATTAATTTAATTCGTTTTATCTGTTAGAAAATTACTAGAACGAAACCCAAACTTTGCATTCATATCCTCCACCAAAAGCATTAATTTGTCGCTCAAACTATCCTCCAGAAGTATTTTTGGTTTTATATCCATAAAAGCATTAATTCCTCCATTCATCGATTCTCAAGTTTAACACGAAACAAATCATCACAAAACCATAATGGGAAAAAATTACTTCAAATTATTGATGCTAGATTTTTCATGTCAATCAAACCCATGTCCTTGGTTTTCTCTCTTATTAGAACCGGAAAGGGAGCTCAGCCTCGATTTTATGGTGGTTTTTGATAGACAAACGAGGACAGATCCACAAATGCTCGCATAGGAACTGAGAAGAAAGGAATATTTCCATAGTAGAATAACATGTTCTATATGCCTGTTTGAGAGGAATCCCCCTAAACACACTATTCGAAATAAAATACAGTTGGAGAGACCAGTACTATGTCATTCAATTTCAAGTAAAACCATGCTGTTGAATTTCGAATTTAGATAAAACTATTTGAGGTTATTGAAGATTCCTCCCTTGTGGGAAACGAACCCACCACACTGGTTTTGTTGCAAATCGAAACCCCGAAGGGAGATCCGCTTCATGAGGGGATTTCACGGTCACATGATCATATATATGAGTAATATATTTCGATTTAACTCCTAATATATGTATCTTACACCTTCTTAGATACCTCATTTCCGCGGAAATTACATTTAGGGGTTTCGGAGTTTGCAATGACGATGCTTACCTTAATTTAAAGATAGATTTTTCTCTCTGGAACTTGCAATATCTGAAAGCCTTAAAATCAATACCTAAACTCAATATACGCTACATAAATATTTCTATCACAGTTGAAATCTTGGAGTGATCAAGTTTACACTCTGGTTTCTGGCTTTGTTTAATCCAAACTTAGATGAATATATTAATTGAATCATGATCTCTAACCGATTTCATTTTTCATATACGCATGACATAAGAAAGGGATGCAGAGAAATAAAAAAGGAATTGAAATAATGGAAAAAAATAAAAGTAATAAATACCTGTTACATAGGTAGCGAATGAATCCTCCGAGTAACCTGCTCGTTGTGCACCCATTAATTATTGCATCTGATCCATTTGTTAGACGGGGTTTGAAATAACACATCGATCCTACCTTAGGAGCTTCTGCTTCGCTGGATCCATTGCAGTTCTACATGTTCCCTCATGTAATCATACACTTCCGTCAGAGTGTGAGGTTTACCCACTTCGTGGAAATAGAAGTATGTTTTTGATGTTGTTGATTCAGATGGGGTTTTGTGCCTGCACAAAACCTGAGGAAATAAATAAAGAACAATGAGACCCTAACCCAACCCAAAAAGAAGGGTATCGATCTGTCCTCATTCATGAGGGAATATAAAGGTGTATCATCCATCGAGTGGTAGAAATCATTCCTCATCATGGCTCTGGGTCTACCACTTCTCATTCAACTCGGTAAACTTTAACTACTGGTAATAATGATGGCTCTTCTCCTACTGCCGATGCTGGCTCTCAAAAATCTCTTAGGAGGAATACTTTCCCTAACTAATGTCTTAATAATTCCATAAATAAGTTGATCTTACGGCCCTTAACGATAGGAATTGATCTGGCCCTCAAAACTCCTAGAAAAATGACCGGGTAGCCGCTTTTCAATACAATGTTACCTTACGTGTTTATGGTAATGCCAAAAGGCAAGAGATTAACAATGATGAGGCTACCAAGATGTATGGTACCAAGCCCTGAAATGGGGTTCGGTTTGGTTTTAAAATTCATTAAACATTGGTCAAAATCCATGGAATTTGTGCGTAGGGCATAGATCCATTTAGAAGAGAGGTTCTGTTAATGATGAGGGATGAATAAAAAAACCCTCGTCACCATTTTTGCACACTTTAGTTTCTGTATCTAAAATCACCATCGCAGTGTTTCTGATCCACTGGTATTTTGGTCGTAAGCTAGATATTAAAATAAATTATCATAATACTTCATTACCATATATATTTTAACTTCGTCAAACTATTTCATTCCCGCCATTTTTTAACTCCATAAAACTCAGCAAATAAGCCTTCATTCCCGCCAAAAATGTAGGGTAGAGTGGAAATTTTTGTGTGGGAAATAAGGGTACAATAACATGAATAGGGAGCATCTACTTAAATCACTAAATATATACCTAAACCATCAAGATGACATCATTTCTTTGAGTAAAATTATGAAATACCATGAAACAATTCAATTTATAATATATTTTTTTAGAGAATAAAAAACACTCTTTTTGTTTTAATAATATACAAAAACAGTACATAATCTGAAAAAATTCCATCATTCAATATATATCCAACAAGTGAGGTCACTGCACACCATTTGATCCAGATATTACATAGTGTCGACATTATGATACTATGTTCAATATAGCCAATCCTCATACAAGATAGGTCATAAAAAATACAACCTAATTCTTAAAAAAGCTTGATAGAAAGTAATTTAAAAAATATTTACAAAGCTGAATGCAAAATAAGAGAATAGGAGTGATAGCAAAATTCAAAATATATACAATGACAAAAACTTGTAGCCAAAAAAGAGCCATGTGAAAACTGATCAAATGTGGTTATGGAATTTGTATGGATCTCTCCTCAATTATCTAACAGTCCATGGAGTGTTGCATCTGAATCCAACCAAATGATTCGGCCAAACCCAACTTTGAGAGAGAGTCCACCCGAGTATTAACTTGTTGGAAAATGTGTTGGATGCCAGAAACATGTAGTCTCATAATCAAGTATTCGATGCGGGTGATCCAATTCATGAGGTTGGGAGGTTGAAATTGTATCGCCTCATGAACACTGTCAATAATAGATTTTTCATCCCCGTACACATGGAGGGAGGTCACCTGAAGATTATAAGCCATCCAAAACACACTCCAGAGAGCCATCAATTCTACCTCTGTGTTAGTGCCTGGACCACTGTTCCATAAGTTGTGATACCAATCTTTATGATTGAGTTTAATCCAGGAACCACATCCACAGATGCCCTCCTGCTTTGCTCCATCAAAGTATCTAGCAGGTAGGGCATTAGGAAAGGTCGAAGACGATGAGAAATATCCCAAAGAGGGAGAGATTTGGAAGTGAGACCACTGATCCAGATCATGATAGCACTGTAAACCTGAGAGTGAACCAATGACCTCCCATTGAAAATGCAATGGTTCCTGGCAAGCCATACTTCCCAAAATAAAAATAAAGGAAACAATATATATTTCTGGGGTGCTTCCTCCCAATATTTGAAAACCTGAGTAATATTCATGGGCACCCATGAAGGATAAAGTAGATAATGAGATAAAAAATACCAAATTGTATGTACCTGAAGGGAGGATAGAAAGATGTGAGCAACAAATTCGAAATCCAACAAACAAAAAGGGCATCGGTCAGGACCCAAGAAGCCACAATTAGTCAAATTATCCCAAGTTAATATTTTGTTTCTCCGCACTAGTCATGCAAATAAATGATTTTATATGGGATAGCCCACTTCCATAATAATAATGATGTTTAAAATGAGCCTTATGATGGTATAATTATACACATTGATTGTTCACGAGGTGTAGGGGTATGTTTATAACATCACTGCCCTTGAAAGCTTTGTCTTGAGAGCATAGTAATTAGAATTTTCTTTAGTTAAGAAATTTTTTGTGGTGGAATGAAGTTTATCAGATATCTATTTATACTTTGTAGAGGTTTGACTTTTTTTTTCCTTTGAGTGTTGGTGAGGTTTCTTTGCATTTTTTGCATCATAGTCTAAAGTCTTTTGACCTGATTGTTTAAAGCTTTATGCTTATTGGAAATATATTTGAAATACCTGCATGATCAAGAAACTGTTATGGTTAATTAAATTACTAATTAGGTACTATAGAAAGAGGATGATGCTGAGAGGGCTTGCCTGGGTGACTCTGGGAGCAACCTGGAGGTGGTTAGACAAAGCCCTTCTAAGTTACAAATCTAAAGAGAAAAAACTGGTGATGTATATGTGGTTGCTCAACCTGGTCTATATGGAAAATATTGGCAGAGGGTGTTTACCTTTCCGTGTCTTCACGAAAGTAGGTTGTCTAGCCACAGAATAAGATCACTACATGTAGGTGATGGTTCTGTAGTAACTTTTCAGCCTTATCTTCAGAATGGCTAACATAGACGGTCAGGTTTGAATACATGATATAATTTGATGAATTTGGAGATCTAGAGTTAAAGAAAATATTTTGGTGATGTTTGGATGGGTGATAATTTGTAGGGTTTTCCATTTTTTTAGTTTTATTTGTTGTGCTTTCTACCATGCTACCTAGTTTCTTTCCTGTTTCCCTAGCATTTTAACTTTTTTTATCTCTATCTCTCTATTGTTTCTTGCCCCATTTGGTGTCAAAGGCCTTTCATCAAGAACCATTTGGGAATCCAAGTTCCCAAAGGATTTCAAGGATTAAGAACTTCCTTCATAAGCCTTTTTCTTCTCCCTCAACCCTTAAATCCCACCTCCTCTCTCCCTAGAAGATAAATTCCCTTGCTTAAAAGGAAAGCAAGTCCCACTATTTATTTTATCTTAGGGAAAGGGTTTTGAGGGTCACTTCCCACCTATTCATTGACCTATACTCTACAAGTGACTTCCTAAACTACCGAGACTCCACCCATCAGTGAAAGTCCTTGAAGAGAAAGGAGCCTTAGCTATGGTGACAATGGGCTAAGCCTCCATCGTTTCCCTTGTCCTAGTAGTTGCCCACTTAGGAACCCCTTTTAGGTCCACTACTAGTTTGAGTGGTAACAAGTTGTTCACAATTCCATTTGTGAACAACTCTCTGGTATGCCCACTTTTTCCATACGATAGCTTCAAGATGAGAGGTCCAGGGCTATGGGAGCTGCCCTTCTTCTCACTAAATCAATCCTCTACAATATAGTGAACTAGGGCTAGTTGGTTGGCCCACTTGACTGATACTTTAGTTCTTCAAATTCTAAACATCAATAGGCCCTATACACCTGCCCTTCTACCAATATACACTTCTACCAATTTTGTTGTCCTTCACCAGAACAAGATTTAGGGCTAGTCTTCTATGACAGTAACCTAAAAACCCTCCAATTGTACTTGGACTACCATCAATCTTCCCAACCACAGTCAATTATTTTTACTGATCTAGGGCCCACAATATTGTCTTCATCTAGGGCTCTTCAAATCTACCACCTAACAATGGTTTGAGTCCTCTCAAGATCACTGCTCTTGTGTATCTACAATTTGATATTTGTTGTCCAATCTATGAATAAATATGAACTACTCCTCTTATCATACTTCTAAAAATCTGTAGATGACTGAAATAGGGTCACAAATCAGCCACTAACAGTCCATTTACTAATTTTTTATAGGTTTCTTCATATCTTTGTCTAAAACTCTATGGAAAGTCCACCAAAATCAACTCCTATGCATGTCAATCCATTCTTCATATGGCACATTTCTTCTGCATGCTCAATCTTCTACTCAGGTTCGACCCTCCTTTGGGTCTGTTATCTCCACACATACTGAATCTGCAAACCATCTTCCAGATCTGCGGTCTTTATTGCAAAAATAAACCTTGCTCTAAGGGTCACAACCCATCTTCATCTACACAAATTTTTCACAGTCTTAACGGCATACCTTATGAACTAAACATGCTAGGAAACTGTCCTAACTAGGGCATTATACTTTTTTACTTCTAATTGTTGTAGAACAAACCCTATCCAGACATAGAAAAAACACGACTCTTGCCTCCATAAGAGACTCGACCTAGCTCATATGCATCCATATACTCTGGGCATTTCTTTGACTGAATCTTGAAATGAACTTCAGATCTCAATGTCGACCCTCAAACTACGGTTAACTCAGTCAATATTACGCCTGCGTCAAATTCTGTTATGGCTCTAAATTACAGTGCAAGCCCTCCTCCATTTATGTTGGTCTTTATCACAGACCTTGCGGCCTACTAACCACCAAAAGCCAAGATGGTATCAACCCTCTCTTCTATTTCATGTAGAAAATCCAACCAACGGGATTTAATCTAATCTTGTAATGTACTAAAACAAGATATTGAATCCTTCCTACAATTTGTGGAAACAAAACACAATCGCACAATCACATATAAGTAAGAGAAACAAGTTATCAATTGCACAACAAAAGATGTATTTGGGGAAGAAATTTCTAAAAACCCTCTATCTCTATTTTGTATTAATTCAAGGAATCATGAAACAATACAATGCTTAATCTCTCTTGAGATTCTCCAGCACTCTGCCAATTGTCTCCTGCTGATCTAGGCAAAATTGGTCTAGTACTTAGCCAATTCTCAGCCTTCCTTCAGCCTGCCTTGCTCACAGAATTCCTATGGAATTTTCTCTATATTAATTAGTAAAATCAACCTTCCTTGATTACACAATCCATGATGGCATCCCAATGACTTTATAATTACACATGGGAAATTTTCTATAAATACAACTGATAGTTATGTTCCTCTGAACTCTGTCACAATAAGGATGAAGGGTCTTATTATTATTTAAAAATAAGATAAAACCCTAAACAACCAAAACCCTAACCCGAGGAGATATAACATCAAGAGTTTATGGGCCCCGTTGGGGTTAGTTAGGCAGCTAACTTCCCGGGGTCGTAACTTGGTCATATGATCTTCGTTTGACGCACATGATACCTCGTTAGAAATATCTCTCCGAGGACTACAACTACTCATGTGATTTCTATGAAATCACATCTCTATGAAATTGCCAAACCTTTAATGCCCAAAAAATGTCATTCGGGGCCTCAAAATGGCTCCAGAAGTTCAGGACCCGAAAAATTGACAAAAATAGTAAATTATGCTATAATTAAGGAAATTGAAAAACTGTAAGAGACAATGGCGAGGGCCCAAGTGGAATAGGTGGGTGGCCACCAATATCCACCCCAATCACCTTAAATTGAATTTCTTGAGCTAACTAAATAATCATGACTTAGTTAACTGACACAAGTTGTTATGAGATGAAATTAAAATTTATTGTCCAATTTATTTAAGGGAAAAATAAATTAGATGCCTCACATTCCTCACTCATGGGACATCGAAATTCCTCGCCAGTGTGGATGCATTTTTTTTTGTCTTTTCTAGTTGCCTATTTCACTATTTCTTGTTGCAAATTTCAACACTCCCTCTCAACAAGAAAGGACTTCAATCAATACCCATCCAGTACCTTTGGAATGTTCTGCATGCTACACTTCTCTAGTGTTGTTTGCACCTGCAAATCCTGAAATTGAATAGACTCTGAACAAATGAATCAATATAATGCATATTTCATCAGAGTCTTCTAATTGTTGCTAGCTACTGCACCTATCTAGTACTGGATTCACTGCGTTGCTGCTGACATCTACATCCATGCCCTTTGAACTATTGCTAACTATGATTTTTGCTCCAGTATTTGACATCTATCACTTTGATTTCTGTCTTGCTGACATCCGACTACATCAATCTAAATGATCCTTCCTACTACTATTGTACCGTGGGATCCTCGTAGCTAGGTTAGATCCATGAGACACGCCATCTCAATGGACCTTGCCCAAATTTCTTATCTTGGGATTATGTCTACACATCATCCCACCTTACACCTTGAGGTATGGCTGCTCCCTCTTCCCATCTGCCTCAAAATTTCCCCCTCATGGAGGTCTCTGCTTGAGTGGACGCTTCCACTCAGTCTCCTCTCTACTTCTCCAATTGTGGCAGCTACTCCACAACCTTCTGAGACTACTTCTCATGAGAATGCATGTTGAGAGGTAATTTATGCTCCCTCTAAACCACCAAGTCTCTAACTTCTGCCTTTCTCCTCAAAGCTTTGCATGCATCTGGTACCTCAAGTACATATAGGTTCTTAACTCACGGACAGTGTAATTTTCGTGACGTTACAAAAAATTTCTAAAAAATATTTGATTTTAAATCGATGATATCTCCCTCATCCGAGCTCCGATTCGACCATTTTTTTTTTCCATTTGGGTAGATTTTCACAAGGAATCCAAGTATTCTATTTTTTTTTTAAATTTTACACCAAAATCTTAAGATATTCTCTGCAAACTCGCCACCAAAAAAATTCCTTCTCTAATACCATGTAGAAAATCTAACCAATGAGATTCAATCTGATCTTGTAATCTACTAAAACAAGATACTGAATCCTTCCTACAATTTTCAGAAACAAAGCATGATCACACAATCACATATAAGTAAGAGAAATAAATTATTAATCGCACAACAACATGATGTATTTGGGGAAATAAACTGCTCAAAACCACTCTATCTCTATTGTGTATTAAGTCAAGGAATAATGAAACAATACATTAATTCTTAATCTCTCATGAGATTCTCTAGCACTCTTTCAATTGTCTCCAGTTGATCTAGGCAAACCCAGTCTAGTACTTTGCCAATTCTCATCCTTAATTCAACCTGCCTTGCTCATGCAATTCCTAGGGAGTTAACTCCTTATTAATTAGGAAAATCAGTCTTCCTTGATTGCGCAATCCATCATGGCATCCCAATGACTTTATAATTTCACATGGGAAATTTTCTCTGAATACAACTCATAGTTATGTTCCCTTTAACCTCTGTCTCAACTAGGTATTCCTCAAAACTGACATGAATTCCTATTAATAGTGAATTATCAGTTATATGATTGATCACTCATTATGAATTAAATCTAATTTAATTCACTAGACCTCTCACTAGCTCATCACTCAGATAGAACTAGTTAAACTGATTTTAACTCATTTAATTGAGTTAATTACACTTGCACCCCACTAATGCATCAACTTCAACTAGACCAAAAAAATATTAGAATCCCTCTAGATGCCTCATATTAGACCGTCAACTCGAATTTCTTGAGCTAACTTGATCATCATGACTTGATTAAATGACACAAGTTGTTATGAGATGAAATTGCAATTTATTTAAGGGAAAAATAAATTAGACACCCTACATTCCTCACTCTTGGTGCATCAAAATTCCTCACCAGTGTGGGTGCATTTTTTTTTTGTCCTTTCTGGTTTCCAATCTCATTGTTTCTTGTTGCAAATTTCAACATTTCATAATTTGATGTGGCCTTCACACAAAGACACCATTGAAATCACATGCCTATATTCTCATGAGAAACCTCTCTTAAGCTTGATCTTCTAGAAGAAAACCAACAATATGCCATACTACTTCCTAGCGCAAACAGACCATTAAGGTATGCAACATTCTTCTGAACCCTCACATGATGATCTTTCTCTTGGAGGATGATCATGACCTCCCTTTAGCAACCCTTACTCGGCCCTCGTATTCGACCTACTTTAGGACTACATCTCTCTTCAGCCCCTTGATGTGCCAGATAGTGGGAATACATTTCAAACATGCTAAGATGTGCCAAGTGATAAGACATGCCAAGATGTGCAAGGGTGTGTCAATGCATGTCAAGGAATGTCAAGACAACAGATGGGAGAAAAAAATTAAACTACAAGGAAATGAACGCATAAGAGGGTTAATAAGTCATCAATTTACCTTTTCCAAGAGGGGCATGCTAGGCACACCAACACTGGGTGGCAATAGGTGCCAAATGCAAAGTCTTAGTGCATTCTAAGTGCCAAGTATTCCTTTGTTACTTCTCATGTACTTTCCAACAATTGATCATCACAAATAAATTTAATATTAAACCATGCGAAATCATACCAAGGCATCTCAACGTATTCCATACATTCTAAGACTTTCCAAGCGCCAACACGTGCCAAGTGTCAATATGTATCAGGGACTAGTGTTATGCATGTTATGAAGTGGAAGGGAATGTTGAAGAGTGCTAAGGTGTGCTAGAGAGTGATAATTCATGTTGATGAGTGTTAAGGATTACTAGGAAAAAGCATTAAGGGGGCACTGGATAAAAATTCATGGTAGCTAATGAATATGAGGAACGTGTGCCAGAGACTAGTGTTAATGAGTGTTAGTTTTCATGCCAAGGAGGGAGTGACAAGGTATGCTAAGCATTGGTAAGGCATGCTAGGGAATATCAAGGCATGTCAATAATTCCCAAAGTGTGCTTGGGAGTTCCAGGGTGTGCTAATTATATCATGTACCAATTAATAGTGCCAAGATATGCCAATACATGCTAGGTGCTAAGGATATTGTGTTGCAGGGTGCCAGGGTATGTCAATATGTGTCAAGGCAACAAAAGGAAGAACCAATATTAAGAGGGTTAATAAGTTAGGAATTTATCTTTTTGAAAAGGGGCATGCTAGGTACACTAATAATAGGTCCTAATACATGCCAAGTGGCATTGTGTGCCAAGTGCTAATGTATGTGAATGCATTCAACCAAGGTGTTCCAGGGCATGCTAGGGACTATATGCAGCATACCGACACATGATAGGAGAGTTCCATGTTGTGCTAGCGCATGCCACCATGTGCTTGGGCGTCAGTGTCATCACAATATGTTCTAGGTACAAAGATGTTCCAAGACATGTGGGGTGCTAAGAAATGTTAGTGTGTGCCAAAGCATTAATTTAAGGTGTGCCAAGATTGTTGAGGATTGTTAGGTCTTTCTCATTACTAGAATTGTCAAAGCTTGATTATGTATTAAATAATATATTTCCTACACACAATAGTGGAACTTTGTCTAAAGGGAATTTTCTAGATAATAAACTTAATAGATATGAATCATGTGTTGACTCATAGGAAATCTCTATTCGACTAGTCATTACTTGAGGGAAATGATACACACTAATTACTTCTAAAAAAATTGACTGACCCTAACCACTATGGCCTTTGACATATTATAAAAAATACTCCACAATAATTGTAGTAAAGCGTTATCTTTTGACAAAAAATATATTAACAGGCACATATCGTCATCCAAAACTCATTAGAATGATCAATGATGTGCATGTTTTGACTATCACCAAAAGTAACAAAAAGAGCATTAGTGAGGGTCATTAAAAGTTCGTCACTAGAAGTGTCACCAAAGAGAGAATTAGTGATGGGCCTTTAACGACCCTCACCAAAAGTGCATTGAATTTTTTTTTTGGTGATGGACCATAAAGGACCATCACTATATACACTTACAGTGATGGTTTTTTAATGATCAATGATGACGGGCATTTTTTGACCGTCTCCAAAACTAACAAAAAGAGCATTAGTGAGGGTCATTAAAAGTTCGTCACTAGAAGTGTCACCAAAGAGAGAATTAGTGATGGGCCTTTAATGACCCTCACCAAAAGTGTCATTGAAAATTTCTTTGGTGATGGACCATAAAGGACCATCACTATACACTTACAGTGACGGTTTTTTAAGGACCGTCACCATATGTGACATTGGTGATGGACCTTAAAGGTCCATCACAAGCATGACCCTCACCAATGTGCTTTTTTCTTGTAGCGTATATTGATTCCATTAGCCAATATGAATTCTCTTATTCCAAGTGTGTGCATATTCTTTATACAAAATTCATGAACCCTTATATAAGTGATTGATACTTACCTAGGTATATGTATAACTATTTTATTTTTTCTTTTGGATATATATGTTACATATTATTACTAAAAGCCATATATTATTACATATAAAGTCTATTATCTTCTATCAAGATCATCCTTCTTATAACTCTTCAAAAGAATCACCCACTATCTATGAAGAGTCCTATGGTATTATGGACGGGAGTTAATATTACATACTTCGTATAGCCCTGACCAAATAAAATAAAGAGTTTATAGAACATATGACCATTTTTGTTAATTCTCTTTGGTAATAAGTACACTTCAAAATAGTATGCTATTTCGATTTTCTTTATAAAAGGTACAATTTTTAATATACATACATACATACATACATACATACATATATATATATATATATATATATATATATATATATATATATATATATATGATTTATTTATATATTATTTTTTGTTGCATTTTCATAACAATAGTTAATATTTCCCTCTTCATCTACAATGACTCCGCCTAAATAATATATTTTGATATAAAAGATTTTTTTGTTGATAATCACTTGTTTCCTTATTCAATATCCACCCATATCGGCCCATATAGTATCCTTTAATAGTTGTAACAACATTCTCGCATAAATTTAACATACTATTAATCAATACTACACATTAACCATTCAAAGTCTCTCGATTTTCCATAAAATCTAATATACTAATGATCAATACTACACATTAGCCATCCACTACCTATGAAGAGTCCTATGGTATTATGCACATGAGTCAATATTACATGCTTAAAATAAAGAGTTTATAAAACATATGACCATTTTTTTAAATTCTCTTTGATAATAAACAAACTTCAAAATAGTGTGCTATTTTGGATTTTCTTTATACAAAGTATAATTGGTTTAGTTATATATTATTTTTTGTGCATTTCCATAACAATAGTTAATAATTCCTTTTTCTACTAGCTAATCTATACTTAAAACTAAAACTAAATGTAGATTGAAATCGATTTTTTCCTTCATCTATAGTGGCTCCACCTAAATAATATATTTCAATATAAAAGAGTTCTTGTTGATAATCACCTTGTTTCCTTATTCAATACGCCTGCCCATATAATATCCTTTAATAGCTAACACCAATTCTCCTATAAATTCAACATACTACTAATCAATACTACACATTAACCATTCAAAATCTATTAACTTTCCGTAAAATCTAATATACTAATGATCAATACTACATATTAATCATTCAAAGTTTATTAACATCCTCTGAAATCTAATTGCTTGATAATATATTAAATTTCATTAAATGCTCAACACACTTTGAGCCATGAATTCATGAGAATTTATTAATTTTGCATGGAATCCAACTGTTTTATCAATATTTTAAATTCATTCGAATTCTTAACCAATTTTAATCCTTCATTTCCAATGCAAATATCTCTCTTCTTAAAAAAAACATATTACTTTGAGCCATATAGTGCATTTAGATTCAACGATATTGAGAGGTTCTTTTGGGCTCCCTCGCCTCACTGTCCTTTTCATTCCCTCCTCTTTAGAGCAGTATGCAGGTTTAAGGTTAGCCTAAGTGGGAATTTCATTCGAGTCTTTCTTTGTAATGGTCATGTTGATAGAAGTGTTTTACTTTGGAATAGGATTTTAGAAATTACTTCTAGGGATGTTTTAATTTTAATAATGTTAGAAATTTTTTTTTGGTTAACTAATGAAATTAAGAATTTTTAAATAGTAATTTTATTTTAAATTTTATATAATAATTTTATTTAGCTTGCTGAACAATGTAAAGAGCGGTATATACTCTCCATTTAAGCAAATAAATTATCTAACCATAAAATATATACAATCCCTGCGCATTACTGTGACTGAACAAGCTGAATAACTCTTGCTTTGCTTACCGGTAAGACAACTGACGCGTCCAAATTCCATCGGGTGGCTTCTGTTAAAACCTACGGAGTACATTGAAACGTGAAGGAGAGGAAAGGAATATTGATATGTACGTGCTGTGCAATCAATCATATGGTCGACCTGATAAAGAGGAATATATGTGGAGATTTGATGCCCTTGTTTTCGACGAGGAACAGTTAACTCTCATATCCCTCGCGCTTTTTGGAAATACAAAATGCAATTGAAAATCATAAATGGCCGCTACTTTAACGAAAGCTAAAAGTTGATTCTTCGAGATTTACAAAATTTCAAAAAGGAAACACTTTCATTCAAAGTAAAGGTTGATTATTCGGGACATACGAAACTTCAAAAAGGAAATAACTGTCAATGATGATTACGCTATGCAGATAAAAGAAAGTTTTGTTTATATATATCTATATGTGTGAGAGAGATGTGATGTGATGCGATGCGTGAGAGTGTATATATATAGATGTCATGTGTGAAAATGTATGAGCTTTGGAGAGTTATGAAGGAAAAGCAAATATGTCAATAAATAGTATTTTTAAAATATAAAATATGATTATAATTGAATTTTAAGTTTGTAACTATATGATAATTAAATGATTAAAATATAAGATAATCAATATAAAATATAATTTAAAAAAATATATATTAAATGAAAAATTTAATTTAAAAATTATTGATTTTGGATAAAGAGTGTTAAAAGAAGAATTCATTTCCACAATTTTTATGCTGAAACAACGTACTCAAGGTAATGCAATATTTCTAACACTAAATTAAATGAAAGAAAAATTCATTTTTTCATATTAAAAAATAAAAATAAAAATATTTTCTTTTGCAGTCTTAATATTTTTTATTTTTACAAAAGTATAAATTAGAATAATTTTAATAAATATAACTAATCATCAACATTTTATATATATATATATATATATATATATATATATATATATATATATATATATATATATGACTTCACTACATGTGATTTGAACATTAAATATTATGGTTTACAGTCATTATAATCATTATTATAGTTAATATTAAGTTATAATAAATATTCAAATTAAATTTTCATATGTATTGGTAATCATTATCATTAATTATATACATTGCTTATGAGGCATCATTTAATTATGTTGCTTATGTCTATTATTTATGGATGAATCTTATGGTGTGTTGAGTATAAATTAGTCACAATGGTATAAAATTTAATTTTATTCCATCAAAGTTTGTATTATTAGGATTTTCAAATTTCATAAAAACAATATTTTCAAATTAGATTTTTTGAATTCCGCTTCAATGTACATCATTGTCAATTTGTGATGGAAGGTTAACACGGTGTGTTTAATTACATTTTATAATGATGCATTTAAATTTGAACTCACTATGTTGGAGTTTCTACATTCCATACTACTAAGGTCTTTAAATTCCAAAATTCCATTGTTTTCAAATTGCACAGAATTTTCCACCTTCATGCAAACAAATTATAATATGTTCGTAAATGGTTCTTTGAAGCATGTTGCAACTAGCCATAAAATTTAAATTAGGACTTGGATAGGAGAAATGTCGATTGTGTTATATTGTTGGCATCAAGTTACAAAAAGGGACCCTCCCCACCCATGAGTCTATAGGTAAAAATTTAATTTAACTAAGGATATTTAGAGCTAAGGCTTTGTTTAGCAAGAAACAATACAAAATTTTCTCATGGGGTTTGATTTTGAAAGAATATTGCTTTGGTGATCATTGTAGTATGCTTATATGATCCTTAGGTAATCATAAATGCTTGAGCTTACAATATTGTCTCTATTGATTGGTTTGGTTTTTATAATCGCTAGAAAAAATTCACAATATGTCCCTCAATGGCTCTTAGAAGTAAGTTGCAACTCACCATACAATTCAAAAAAAGAGTTGGATGGGAAAAAATTTGTTTGTATTATAACCCTAATATTGGGTTATAGCTAGGGTCTACACCCCAACCCCTACGCCATGACTCCATATGTTATAAATTGATCTATTTGAGGATGATCAAATCTAGGTTTTTTTTTATTAAAGATCAATGAAAAATTTACACAAGTGCCTTAATTTTGCAAAATGATTTCTTAGTCAATTGTGGCTCGTGTTCTCACATGGGCCTTATCCAAAAATAAAGGCTTGATCTTCTGAAACAAATTTTTGTTGCATGGTTTGATATTTATACCCCCTAAAAAAAATTCACAATATGTCCCTAAATGGCTCTTGGAAGCAATTTACAACTCGCCATAAAATTCAAATGATTTGTTAGCTCCATTTGACTCTTTGCACCAAATTATAGGAAGGAATTTGCTACCCCACTAGCCCCCCTCCCCACTGACTCCATATGTCAAAAGTTGAATTGAGGATCTTTAGAGCTACAAATTTTCTTAGGAAACAATATGAGGCATGTTTCTAATATGACACTAAAGTTTTCTTAGGAAACAATAAGTTTTATCCGTGACTCCCAAAATACATTGACTGCTATGAATCTGGTAAAAAAATGGGGTCGTGGGCCCAAAAATAAATTTTTTTATCAGGAATGCATGGCCACTCATAGAGCATGTGAACATTCCTAGAGTTCAAAGTGAGTGTGCATTCCTAGCTATTCCAAGTTGGAAACCTATCTAGCATCCTATTAGCAACTATGGACTTGTTGAACATGGATGTCCAAGAATGTGTGTGCATTTAGTCATGCATTCCTAATGGCCTCATTTCCACTTTTTGGGTCATCACCTTCATGTGTCTGGCGATAACATACATTATTTTAAAAAAAAAGGGATTTGCCATCTTTATCCACTCCTTGAGTGGATTTCTCATATATTTTTCTAATCCATGTGACAAATTCTCGTATGCGAGAGCATGAATACATTAGCGGCTTTAGATTTTGTCTCAGTGTCTTGACTTTTATCTAGCGTTGTAACATTAATATAAACCTCTAGATTATTAGTAACATCCAACCAATAGAGAATACATATATTCATGGCTTTAGCCAATATGAATTCTTTTATCCCACGCTTGTGTATATTCTTTATAAAAAATTGCATGAATCCTTACATTTATGAATAAAAGAAAGATACCCTTTAGCCTATGTACATGTCTAAATACTTGATTCTTTATTTTACATATATATTAGTAAAAAGAGTCATATTATTGTATATAATTTGGATATACTTTCCATCATCTCCTAAGAAGATCATCTCTCATATAACTCTTCATTATAGAGGTGACCAAATAAAGAGAATTGGTAAAATACACATTTACTTCTTGTTTTGTTTATATGTTCTTCTTGGTTCTATTTAAATTTACTTAAAAATGGATCTACTATACATCCACTATTTTTTATCACACCAATTAAAATTTCCTTTTCCTACTAACTAATGCATACTCAATATTAAATCTACTATAAAATCCACTATTTTTATTTTATCTATAAAACTCTATTTAAATAATGCATTTGAATGCACTCTGGTTGATAATCACATTAATCACTATAACCCAATAACCCAATTCACAATGAATCAAACCTACTAATTATCAATGAGACAAAAGTTTCCCTAAAATATAATTGTATCATCAATATATTATAACCATTTGATTTCTTAACAAATTTTGTTCCTTCTTTTTCTATGCAAATACCTTTCTTCTTAGAAACATTAGCGACCAATAACTTTGAAGCATATAGGGAATTTTGTGTATCTCATATTTCTTTCGCTAATGAAAAATTTAAAATATTGAGAAGAAAATAATTATACAAACCCTATCATCTTATACATATGGAATTAGACTTTCATCACTTAGGTTGGCTGGCCTCTCATCAGCAACAACACTCGAGAGAATTTGTAACCATTAAACTGCTCAATATTCCCTTGTATTGACATTTTCAACTTTCCTTCTTGTTTTTCCTTATCATCTATTTTCTCATTGGAACCGAACACAATCATGGAATACCAATAATTCCAACGAGAATGGTGAAATGCAACTTTTAAACCTATGGAACTTTAATACCATGGACATTTATGATGTTAATTGAATACCGCACCCAAAAAAAAATGCAAAGCGAAAGTAGAGAAGACAATTCCAAGATGACAACGCTGGGCGAATCATTATCTACTCTCAGCTTCGTCATGTTCTCTTTTATAAAGAATAAATATGTTAAGCAAGCGTTCTTTATGCTAAAAGCGAGTTACAGATCTAGTAATTCCACCACGTTCCATTTTACAATTGAAATTCAATTTTTCTTTTTTTATTCCTCCGTGGTAAACGTGTTTCATACGTATATTCGATGATTATCAGAGCATAACAGTGATTTAGAATTCAGAGCAAAACATCAAGTCTTCTCAATACTATCATATCTATTAGTATGACCAAACATACATACAAAAGAAAATGTTTTTTGGGCTGCGAGATTTTCGATCTTAGTAATTGATTGATGTGACTGTCAAGAATTATCTGGAATGATCACATTTCGGAATAATCAACAGAATTGGAATAATGGCATTAATTTATGTAGGGCTATTAGAGTCCCCAACATTCATGTAATAAACGTTGCGTTTCCGCCCTGCCTCGGTCCGATTTTCATCCCCTCCTTCCAACTGTAGACAGGTAAGTCTTTCGTGCGTAACTGTCACGATTATTTTAGATTTTTGCATTAGCTGGCATTAGTTCTGGGCCACAACAACTTTTTAACATAGTTAGATTTTTGGTTAGTTTTTAATATTTAATTACCTATTAAATTTGAAAAATATATGAAATATTATTGATGGGATTCCAAAAATATTTTAAAATCTGTAATTTGAATAAGAATGCCTATTCATTAAAACATGAAGAATGGCATGAGGAATGTTGATATGTATGTGAATCATATGGGTGAAAATGGCCGACCCGATAAAACGAATATATGTGGAGATTTGATGACGTTGATTTAGATGAGGAACAGCTAACTTTCGTATCCCTAGATCTTTTTGTGAGAGCCAGCTCTTCTTATAAATAGCACACGTTGAAAATTGGATTACATACATATCCACCCCTTTACCTAAAATTAAAATTGATTATTCGGGATATGCGCAACTCCAAAAAGGGAAAACCTGTCAATGCTGAGGCTATGTTGGTAAAAATGTTATGTTTTTAACAAATTATCTCATAAGGATTATATCAAAAATATTTGAGATATACAAAACTTCAGAGACTATATATATATATATAAAATCAGAAGAAAAAACATCACAGAGAATAGAACTTCCGAAAGCTATGGGAGTGAGATGAGATTGTGTTTATATATATATATATATATATATATATATATATATATATATATATATATATATTAATTAGAAAGTAAACTGTGTTGTAGAAATTAGTATTTATCTTTTAAAATATATAATTTATTTATAATTAAATGTTTAATTTATTTAAGAAAATAATGAATAACAAAAAATTAATGAAAATTAAACATATGGCTAAATATTTTATAATTAGAAATAAAATTGTGTTATTTTTTATTTTATATAGAAATTAGTATTTATTTTTTGAAATGATGATGGTGATGGTTACAGTTTTCTAAGCTCAATGTGGTCTATCAGACTTTAAGAGAGGAGAAAGAATCTAAGTTTGATTCTTCAAAATCATGTTTCTATGGTCGAATAGAAGGGAAATAAGTGCTCAAAGATCATTATAGGAGGGTTGATGTAATAGGTCAAGAAGATTGGAAGTGTGGAAGATGGTGGGGAATTGAGAGCGAATGTGAGTAAGAGTGGAGCAGTCTAAAAGGAAGTGCTTTTCATCCTCCACCTGCTTAGAATCGAAAATGACAGATTCTATGTTCCAAGGGGTCTTGGGAATAGACCACCACCCGGTCTCACTCCGAAGGTCATGGGAATTAGTTCTTGTCTTAGCGATGTTCATTTTTTTCTTATTGTTGGACAGCACACATAGATAATTATGATTATCAAGGGTGGGGTTGATCACTTCCTTGTAGTATCTTAGCTTCCTTTTACCCTCCAGCTCCTGATCCTCCCACATCTTGTCCTTAAACTTGGAGGTAATAGTATTTTTGATACTATATTTTCTTCCGATACTGAGCTCCTCCTTAATTCCCCAATGGTTGAGCTAGGACTGGGCATCCTTATGCCACTCGTGCTTGAGGCAGAGGTGATGGTTTTGATTACAATTAGAAGCAATTTTAGGGAGTCTTTTTTATTCCATGTTGTCAAGCTTCTTCTTATACATCAGATATCTAAACATAGTCGTACTCTCGATGGGAGAAAAACTAGATTCGATCAAGAGGATAGGATAGGGAGTATTTCCCTTAATCTTAAGGTTGTACATTTTGAATTGCTTTTGAATCATCTCAATATTCATCCATGACTCTCTGGATATACTGCAACCCCAAACTTCACATCCTTATAAGAGAACATGGGTGACAAGGGTCTCAAAGAGGAACCTCTTTTTACTCCAAATGTAGAGATTGACCAACTTACAATTGTTTTCAAGCTCATAATAAGCTTTCTGACCCCCAATAATCCTTTTCTCAATGTTATAATTTGAGTTGAGATGATGAGGGAAGTCAATGCCAAAATACCTATAAGAAGAAACCTTCTCTAAGCACTGGTTAGTATACATGAAACTGCCATGGGTGATATTTTTGGATTTAATGATCATGACTTTAGTCTTCTCAGTATTAACTATCATACCCATCTTGGAGCAGTAGTCATGAAGAATGTGCAGCTTCTTGTCAAGTTCATCATGGATTTTTACAAGAAGAATGATATTATCGACATAGAGGAGAAGAGTAATGAGAACACCGGCAAGCTCGGTGCCCTTGCACCCTAATGCTTCCAGACACTCCTCTAGCTTATTGATGTATATGCCAAAAATGGTAGGGGATAGGGAAAACCCTTGCTTAACTCCAATATTGCATTCAATGTCTTTAAACCATCCCTCGTTGGTCTTAAGCTTGGCAGTGACGATCTCGTAGAGATGGATCACAACAATCCTCAACTCAAGAGGGACCATGATCTCTTAAAGTCTCTCCCAAAGTTTATCTCGAGGTACAGTGTCGAAAGCTTTTCTAAAGTCCATAAAGCAACAGAAGAGATCGGCTTTACTATTGCAACATTCCTCCGCAATGATTCTAAGAGTGACCATATGTTCAATAGTCGAGTGATGTCTACTAAACCAGCTTGTCCTTTTTCTCTTTCTCCCTGGATTTTAAGCGAAAGGCTAACCTTCTTCTCCAAAATGAGCCCATAAATCTTGGCCAAGATACGGCTAACCATAATTGTCCTGTAGTTGGATGAAACACTCTTGTCCCCCTTTTTAAATATAGGTACAATAAGGCTTTGTGTCCAAAGCCGAGGGAAGCCATGCATTACAACCAAATTGAGAAGCTTGTGGAGATAAAGAATCAGGATAGATCTTTGCATTTTAAGGATCTTCAGCTTGGTAGCCTTCCCATTAGCGAGCTTATTAATACCAGACTCAATGTCGTCAAGAGGGAATACATCCTCCCTAATTGGAGTGATTAAGGTGGTTGCCATAGTGTCTGGAGAGTCATACAACTTCTTAAGATAGTTGTCCCAGTTTTCTAAGGGGATAGAATGGTTATCTTTGGTTTTACGGACAAGAACATTCTGCCAAAAAATTTTGGGCACGACTTTAGAAAGTTGGAGAAGATAATCATGTCTTTTATTAATATATGATATTTTCTTCCTCTTGATGATATTTTTGTATACATTGATATTCTGCAGCTTAATGATTTCATTAGGAGTGTCTATGGTCGCTTTCCTAGAAATTTTGCAATCTTTGTCATACCATGGATTGGAAGTTCTATTAGACTGATTAAAAAAAATCGCATTAGAAAACTTGCTAATGGTGTTGGAACAGATAGTAGTGAAATGGTAATAGATTTGATCAATGTTATTATTATAATTCATGGGGCCTAAATCCCTCTCGAAATCCCTTAAGAAGAGGTTAGGTTTACTTCTATCGATGCAAATGTGTCTTTCTCTTTCATTGATTTCCTACATGTGGGTGATATGCATAGCAAGATTGAGAAATAGAGACAAATGTTTGTGGTCAGAATCAGGCTCGAATCCACTAAGAAGTTCAAAATTTGTAATATGATTTAAAATATATTTATAATGAAATGTTTAATTTACTCTAAAAAAAGAATAAGAGATAATTAAATACTATAAAGTGTTTATTAAATTGTTTTAAGAATAAACATATTTATTAAGAATAATTGATTTTTCACAAACAAAATTAATTTAAAAATGAAATTATTATTTTTTCAAAATAAATATTTTTTCACAAACAAAATTAATTTAATTTTTTTTTTTGAAAATTAATGTGTTTTCACAAACAAAGTACTAACGAGACTAGGCTATGATGAGCTAAATGAAATGAGGATAAAAACATATTTAAGGTGTTAAAAAAAAAATATAAATAATATTTTTTTTACAATTTGAGCAAATTTTTTTCTTAAAGTTATAAATAATTTTAATTGATAATTATTTTCATTACCATTAATTGAAATTCAATTTTCAATTAGTCATATTTATTAATAAATATATAATTTTTATTTTTATTTTTTATTTTAATAATAAAATGTTAAAATTAATACTTAATTGGTTTACAGTTATGAATAAAAGTATAATTTTAATAAATTTTAAATTATATATATTTGGTAAATTGTTATTTTATAATAATCAAAATTAAAATATTAAAAATATGTTGCTTAGAAACATGTATTTCGGATTAATCACATAATTAGGATTTGGTTCACTTTTTGAACCATTTAATGTGGGTGGATGGTTCATCCTCAGGACAAGGTGGAAAAGATAATCGATCTTAATGAATAAAAAGTGTGGATGCGTCAATGCCCAGATATAGCCATTAAAAACTAGTCATTATTAGTTAGTTAGTTATTAGGGAATTAAAATATTAATTGTTAAGACTCTTTATTAAAAAGAGGGGGATTAATCAATATAGAAATTAAAAATGATTAAAATTTTTATAAATAATATAATCAGGTAATAAAATAAATTAGTAATAAATAATTTATTCAAATCAAAGGGATAAATTTATTTATTTTAATATAATAAAAATTTTGGTTTTGATATATTATTATTATACTATTTTAAAAAAAATGAAGAAGATAAAAGAAACTTTTTAAAAACAAGAACACAGTAAATAAAACAAAAGGAGGAGAAAAAATGAAGGCCAAAAGCTACTAGAAAATCAACACAAGGGGGGAGAAATCACCTAGAGAGAGCTGGATTCCAACTCTTACTCAATTTCCACCCATCATCCCTGTTGAGATTCTTAGCATACCTCTCAATCTCAATAGCTTCCCTGAGCTTCCTGTGGTGGAAGTGATCAACCTTAGCAAGGAATTTCGAATCCTCAATAAGAACATGGTGACACAATTTTTTCTGCAATGGCAGAGGTGCGGGATAGATTGTGCCTAATGTCTACAACATGCTCTTGGATTTTTTGTCTAATGGATTAACCTGTTTCACCAATATAGGGAGTACCACAGGAACAAGGAACCATGTAAACACCTTTTAGGTCCTTAGGATTGGCTCAATTTCGACCTAGGAAATGGAAGATGCTTATGGACAATACTTATGTTATATGACCCCATGGTCACAAAAAGTTAGATTTGTGTCTTGGTCACCTGAATTCCCAATCTAATTTCATCAAATTTACGATGGAAGTAGATGTTTATGGCTGCCTGACCTTCTTGGATATCTTTCTTTCGAGAAAGGATGATGGATCTATTTCCCACCAAGTTTTTCACAGGAAAACTCACACTGAAAAATATCTTCATGCTAGTCCCAATCATTCTCCTAATAAAAAATTTGGTTTTCTTTGCACTCTTGCTACATGTTCTCTAATATTTTTTTATGATAACCACATAGAGTCGGAGAAATCCATCTTCTTGACATGTTCGAGAAAAATGGGTATAGTAGATCCCAACGCCTGAAGTCTTTTCATAAAGCCTATAAAGGGTTAAGTGGAAAATCTATTTGGATAAATCCTATCTCCAAAATTCATCTCCTGTTTATCCAAAGGACTTCTGAAAAAATTCCCATGTCCTTAAAATAAATAATGTCTCCTCTTCGTTCAAACCTCTCTGTAATATTAGAAACTTTCTTGGATATGTCAAGGACTCTATCGACCCTAAGGACATAAAAGGTGTTTACACGGTTCCCTGCTCCTATGGTACTCCTTATATTGGTGAAACAGGTCGATCCATTAGAGACAAAGAATCCAGGAGCATGCTGTAGAAATTAGGCACAATCGATCTCGCACATCTGCCCTTGTGGAGAATGCGGAAAATCGTGTCACCATGTTTGTATTGAGGTTTCCAAAGTCCTTGCTAAGGTTGATCACTTCCACCACAGGAAGCTCAGTGAAGTTATTGAGATTGAGATGCATTCTATGCACCCCACTGGGGATGATGGGTCGAAATTGAGTAAGAGCTGCACTCCCGCTCTCTCTAGGTGATTTCGTCCCCCTTGTGCTGATTTTTCAGTAGCTTCCCCCCCCCCCGCCCCCCCACCACCTTTTGTTTCATTTCCCATGTTCTTCTTTTTTTTTAAATTACTTTATCTTCTTCATTTTTTTCTTTTTATAAGTATTATAATAATAATATATAAATACAAATTTTTTTATTAAATTAAAATAAATTTTTTTAACCGTTTGATTTGAATAAATTATTTATTACTAATTTATTTAATTACCCAACTATATTATTAATAAAAAAATTAATCATTTTTAATTTCTATATTCATTAATCCCCCCTCTTTTTAATAAGGAGTCTTAACCATTAATATTTTAATTCCCTAATAACTAACTAACTTACTAACTAACTAATAATGACTAGTTTTTAACAACTAGTCTTCAATGACTATATTTGGGCATTGATGCATCCACACTATTTATTCATTAAGATCGGTTATCTTTTTCAACTTGTCCTGAGGATGAAAAACATTAGATGGTTTGAAACCTCGACCAAATCCTAATGATTTTATTAATTTGAAAGACAATTTTCTAAACTATGGATAACAAAAGTCTTAGATCTAACGATATATTGTTTTTTAGATTTTTTCATGATTATTTGGATTTTTTAATTGTACATCACAAAACAAAGCCTATCTAGACAAAGAATCTCATACTAAACAAAACATATAAGTCCATACATAGCTGATAACTAAGACCAACATTTACCGAATAGCCGCAAAACAAAAGTTACATGCACACTAGTCTATCAAGCAAAATATCACATACAACAAAGCCAATAAATAAGTGACCACAACAATACATCTAGGAACATTAAATAATAATTCAAGGGCTAAAAAAAACATCAAATGGATAAGGACCTTGTTTACCAAGAAATTGATTAATTGCAGATCACCATATTGTATAGTCGACCATTTGAATCTTTATTCACTTCATAGGAGTAAATTATGGCCGACACTCTCACACTTGAACTCGGAGGGCCCATAAGATCTCCATTGTTAGACTTTCTCACAATGTGGTGATTTTTCCTCCATGTGCACTAGGCATGAAAAGATCATATGCAGACATAACCTATGATTCTTGAGCATTTGTTTGATGCATTTTACGGTGGATAAGACATTGTATCTCTCCACTTGTTTATCTTTAAGAAGTAGGGCCAACAAAGTTTTCATTTTTCAGAGCAAAGCGATTGAACTCGGGTATTCTTTCTTCCCACCCCTACTATGACCAAGGTCACTCATGTCAACATGTCCTCTAAGAGTTTTAGATCAAAATAAGATTTATGCTCAATCTCTACTTTAGTATCCAAATTCTAGACTTCCTTTCTTGTCTCAATTGGAACAACATTAAAATAAGTGATAATAGAATAAATAGATAAATTTTTAAAATACACACAAAAGGATATTTATATTTGCTAAACAATTTTTAATATAAATTTATTATATTAATTATTACCTAGTATATTCATTAGTATTTATTAAAAATATATTCTATCTTGTTTTCCTTTATTCCAACTTTCTATTATCTTATAAGCTTTCACCAATATATTACTAAATTTAAAAAAGAGCATCAATCGATACAAAGTGGTAACGAGAACCTATTACAATTATTGTTATTAATTTAGGATAAATATGCGGGTGAGATTGGAACAAGTTAATATGCCAAACATATGTTTTTTTAGTAAGTAGCCGTAACTCTAGGTTAATATGCAAAATGTTATGTTTTGTATAATATGTTATTTATGTTATGGTTACTTTGTGGTTATTTTAACTCATCTTTTTAATGTGGCAATTTTTTTAAAAATATATGTATTTTAATGAAAAGGGAATTAAATATGTGTATATGGAAATATATATCAACATAAATTTATTATAATTATGTATTTATCAAAATTGTTAGGATTACATATTTATAGGTGTAAATGTTTTTTAAAGCATTAAATTTTAGAAAAATTATTCATATCAAGATGAAGAATTCATCGTTCTCAATTCTTGATAGATCTATGGTTAATATATACTTACGCTATATATATATATATATATATATATATATATATATATATATATATATATATATATATAAGGAATTATACATCTCTTTCATTTTCAACAACATACTAATAAAGTTTTTTAACTATAATTATTGTATCTTCAATAAATAATTGACAATGAAATATTTTACTCAGTATAGACATTAAAATATTTTATTTATAACTGTTATATTAATATTATGTTTTTTCTTTTCTTTTACTTATTCTTTTAAATTATCTAGATAGTAGCTCTTTTGGATTAGTGCTTGCATTTTTTTTTTGTAAACCGACACATTTTATATTTTATTAAAAAAAGAGTACATCTAGAATACATCCATATCCCTTGGCTTTTCATGAAAGAAAATAAGAATAGAAAAATAGAGATATCCTCTCAACAACAAAGAAGCTATAGAATACTTGACTTCACTCTTCTATACAAATCTTCGAGAGTTATATCTAACTGAAATTAAGAAAACATTCTCGAGATTAAAAAAAAATATTTTAGCCAAAAGAAAAGATACGAGAGTTCATAATCCTAGACCATCCATAGTTTTGAGTAACAACATCAATTAGACCAAGTGTCATGCATATGCAAGTGAAAGGCATCTACAAAGTAAACCTTATGACATTGTTGACATAAAACATAAGATAAAAGTAAAACATTGTGGGATCGACTAGTATCAAAGTATCCAATTCCAGTGACCCATAACCAATAAAAAACCTCATGTTGATGTTTTAAAAGAAATGGCCAACTAATGTATCACATAATCAACAACACTTTCCACAAACATGTTGAGACCATCTATGAAAAATTTACCACATACCCTTGCTCGCACCAGAGTCGTTACAAAAAGAAAAGGAAACCATAATCTAGGAGCATCAAAGTTGGTGTGTAAATCATTTACACATATCAGAAAGTGAGAAACGAAAACATGTTAGGATTCGACATGTTTATGCATTAAATATGAAGAAGATAGAAAACATCCTTGAAACAGTTTTGATAAAAAGGAAGCAAAAACTTTTATACTAGCTATGATTCTTGGTCTAACGAAATAATTGTAGAATTTGGAGCACTAAGCATAGTAGATTCGTGGGGTTAAGAGGATATATGAGGTCTCATGAAGTAGAGTCCGAGACCAAAAGATATTTAACCCTATTTAGACGAGAGTCAATATTTTCAAGACATAATTTATGATAATTTAACATCCATTTAATATCCTCCAACCTAAAGAAAACATTATAGTTTTCTACTTTTTTCAGTAATGATTAAGGATATAAATGTGTCCAATTTTTAATACAGGGACAAGGAGTGCAAGAAATGAAGTCTCTTCTTTCAAAAAATTCCTGAATTCGAAACCCATTTGAAAACATCTTTAGCAATCTATGAATTAGAATAATAGGGTTGGTCCCCTTCTTCCTCCAATTCTAGTATCATAATAACCCTCCACAATTCAAGGGGGACTAAATTTTTTGCCATGGATTCATAGGAATAAGTTCGAGCTTGTTTGAATGTAACATTACCTACTTGTCCTATTTTTCTCTCCATTCTGTGTCATGGTGGAAAAATTACAAAAGTAAAGGAACAATGTATACATGCAATGATGGAACCACAACCAAAGTAACAGTTAAATGGAGGAACTACCACCTAGTCATCCCTAAGTTTCAAACTAGAGGACCAAGTTCAAGAAAGCTTTGGAACTCATTACACTTTAATGACTTAAGAAAATTAACATACCACGTCAAAATGAAAACCAATTTTCGACCATCGTACATAATAAAAGTGCCCCTTACAACATTTAGACTGCTTGCATTCAAAGGAAATTAAGCGAGGAAACTAGGTAAAGAATATAATACACCAAAATCTTGTGACCAAAATTAAGAAATCGATATCCCTAGTCATAGGCCTACAATATACCAGCAACAAAAGAAACATAAGTTTGCATAAAACCTTAAATATGTAAGAGGACTCAATAAAAAATATTATAGTTCCCTCAATCTCAAAACTAATAATTATACAGGGGTAATAAATACGTTGAGAATTACTATCCATAAAGGAAAAATTTGAATGGATGGAAACCAACTTATAGATAAGCCCAATTTCTGCCACATACAAATATACAACAACAAGCATTGACTACACAAGTTTTTTAGTCTATGTGTGTGAGACTAAACTAATAAAATCACACTAATAGTATATACCTCCACTACATTCCAACATAAAACCAAAGGACATGATATCATAGGAACACATGTGGATGAAGATGAGGAATTACCCTCACCTCCATTCCCTTTATTCGCATAACCTTGCCACCTTGGTGATTTACCTTTGCATTTATAACAATGTGATAGTAGGTACCCACTCCAAGGTTAGATGCCATGCTATGATAAAAAAAGGATAGGTTTATTGGGGACACAAGTTCCAATAGAGTCTCCTTCACTAGAGTGTAATAACACCCATTGGGGAAGTGCTTCCAAAATTTCAATTTAATTATCAATATCTATTAAGTAGATGTGAGAGAATTAACCTCGATGAAATATTCTATAATATTCTTGGTAGCAGTTGTAAATTAAAGATTAAGACTTATCTATAAAATAGTCGTAATCTTCCTAATTTTTAATTAAATTCAATAATTCTCATCCAAATTCCAAATTACAAAAATAAAATTTTATATAAATTATAACAAATGTCTGTAGAATGGAAACATATAATAATAAAGGAAATTTGAAAAAATGAGAATGTATAAATGAGGCAATTTATAAAACATGGAGGTAGGGTTTTCAAAAAGGTGTATAATATTTGTTGAAGGAAATGGGAATCATCTTAGAGGTAAACATAGACAGAAATATTCATGGATTGTTTATAACAACTTATTTTTGTTATGCACAAATATTTTAGTTATTGTAATAAGTAATAATTTTCAATTATTTTGTTATTGTAAAAGTGAAAAGAAATTGGATTATATTTAATATATATTAGATGGTAGGAGGAGGTAGAAAAATATTGATATCAAAGTTTAATTGAGATTCAATTAAATGTAAGATATGTTAAAGTATTCAAAGTTAACAATATTGTCTAAGTATTTATAATTAAACAAAACAAATCCTTAATTACATATATGAAATATAATGATAACTAAAATACACAGGAAACAAGGGAATCAATGCAACATATATTAAAAGGTGGAAAATACATAGTTTTGACCCAATTTCTATCCCTTACAAATCATTTATTATTTTCTAATTATATATGCAATAATATATATCTTACTATCAATGTTTTTATGATATATCCAATAATATCTATATATATTATAAGTTTTATTTTAGATTTTTAAATAAGGCATGAATATATTCAATGACACACTTAAGAAAACAAACCAAACATTCTAGATAAAATACGTATAATATCCCATTTAAGTAATCAAGAAATAAGGCATGCAAAAATCATAAGGAAAATACATTTAATTATGATTAATGGTCTCACAAATTGAATTTTCCATCTCTACATATTATTGGAAGGTGTTGTCAATTTCAGTATATGTTCAAGAACATACTCCATCCATAAGACCCTTGATAGAAATCATTCCATTCCCTTTGAGGAGTCGTATGGAATATTGCACAAAAGTCTACGTAACATACTTGAGTAGATGAACCAGTGTCGGTTAAATACTTGTCCATTTTCTCCCCGTCCTCTTTATTAATACATAACAACATATAGGTTTTTCTTTGCAGTAAGAAATCACCTTTGGAACTTACTTTACATAAATTTCATTGCCTTTTTAGTCCCCACCGCCTACGGTTAGGGTAGGGACTATAGTAATCGAAAATTAGTCCGTAGCATTAGTTTCGATTGGTCAGTACTTAGGATAACTGAATTTTAACCTTGATTTCGCTTGTCAATATTATGGATAGCTGAATTTTAATAAAAAAATTTAATCGATCACATAAGGCAATGTGTTTGTTGTCTTATTGGCCTCTTCCCAAGGCAAGGAGGGTAAAAGCATAGCTTATATTACCCTTTCACATTTTAAGAGAGAGAGAGGTAAACTAATGCTGACATTAGTTTAAAACATTAAATGCTATTGGATATAATACATGAACTAGCCCTTCACTTTCAGTCTTTCGCTCCTCCTGAAGGCTCCTGAAAAAGTCCCACCTACATTCTCATGCAACGCCACCTACATTGTCATGCATTCTCATGCAGTGCCACCTACATTGTCATGCAGAGCTCTAAAAGAACATGTAACAAGCAGTGAAACCTCTAAACATGAACAGGTAACGAGCATTGAAACCTCACCATTTCTAACTTCCTTTCTACAGGTATTTCGATGAGAAGTTGCAGTTCCAGCTTGATTCCTACAAGTATTCCGACGATAAGTTGTAGGAGATCCCATTCCTTGTATTTATGTCATTGTCTTTTTTTCTTATACTGGTAGATATGCATCTTATACTATTGTTTTTTCTACCTCTGGGAATCCACACTGCAAGTGTCTTAGGCCCATGGACTATTACTCTTCCATTTTTATTACTTGAGCATAACAATGTCTAATAACCAGTCTAGAAATGTTGGTACAATAATTATAGGAAAGAAATGTCCGGTTAAAAAATTCTGCATAGAGCTAAAGCTTTTGCAATTTTTTGTGCCCTAAATGATAGGCTCATTCGAAAGACTCTAATGCCTCGAGTGATAAGATTACTAATTCCATATTGAGGTAACCCTGTTTTCCATATATTTTTGTTTGCTACATCAAGTCTCCATTTTTCAAATCCTCTGGTGTAGATGTGAACATACGATCATATGGTAAATTGTCATAGCTGATTGTAAATATGTAGTTTCAATTTGGTTGATTTCATCCTATTGTGTTCTCGGTGATTTTTATTTTCAGGGTTTGTCGATACGAAAAGCTCGTAGGAACTTTCTTACCTATTATTGATGTAAATGTCTTATTATCTCATATTCAATTATATTTAATTAATTTGTTATGCTTCATTTCCAACAGAGTTTCTTATTGTTGGTTTATTTTTCTATTTAATTTTCATAGTATAACTAATATATAATCTAATTATGATTATATATTAGAATATATCCAAAGCACATTGCTAATGTACATCACTACTGACTATTGAATATTTCCAGTTTCACAATAAAATTTCTTGATCTCAAGGTTTATAGTGCTAGTGATTGTTGTCTACATAATGTTACATGCTATCTTTCTAAAGTGACGTAACTCTGTTGGGATTTTATTCCACATTATTACTACTAGTCTCCTTTTTCTAGGACTAGAAAAACAAACAAATTTCTATACTTTTGCACTGCAACAAAGCTATAAAGGATACTTTCAATCCAAAACACTCCACGTTTAAAAACATAAGCAGTTATGAAGTGCCATTGAAATCCTAACATATCTATATTACTACCTAAATTCATTTTCTAGCACTATAGTATAGCTTAAATGTTACTACTTGTTAGGTCTATAAATCATCGTTTAGTCTTCAAGCTTATTTTATGGACAATGCTACAGTCCATGCATTTGATGCCCATATGTTGAACATTTGCACGATGCTTGTGTAGAAAATCCAATTCTCTTGTGTTTGGGAAGATGAAAATTCATAATACTTATCACTAAATGCTATGACTAGAGGAAAGCTTGCTTATTGGCTTCTGAGGTATATACCTAACAAAGAAAGAAGTCATGTTTTTGTACAGAAATAATTTCTTTACTTGAAGAGACTAGGTGGCTCAATTTTGGCACCATATCCAGTGGCTTCGTTCCAGGCTACTGAGGGCGGAAAATTAGGCGGGAGAATGCATATACAACCTGCTACAAATAGTGGACCATCATCACCTATATTAACCAAGAGCTTAAATTTGGGTTTTGCTACAAGCCCAAAGTACAGTACAAGAAGTTTTGGAATTGGTGGAATCGGCCAAGGTACTCTGAAATCATTGGAGCAGTACAGAGAGTATAAGTAGAAACAAGTAGCTAATCGAGCTCAGATGTTGGGAGGGATTGGTATCATGCATAGTAAATAATCAAGTGTTGGAAAATTACCAGCTAAATTGAAAGGTGGTCTCTAGAGGAAGCTCCAAATGTCTCCAGAATTTCCCAATGAGAATCTGCTTTGTAAACATCCAAAGCATTACACAAATTTCATGAACTTCATTATCGCCAATTTACCATTCTGATTAATATCCCACTCGATCCCCAATATATACCCCCATTAGGCTGAAATCCATCCTTATTTGTTATATAACCTATTGTTTCAACCCCATTCCTAAGCCTTTTGTTCATGGAACCCCTTTCTTTCTCACCAATACCTCCTGGCTGCTCTTCCTATTTCCCTCCCCATGACTTTTGCCGATGGCCCCTCCATAGCTGCTCCTCCTAAAGCTTCTATCAGTGTATAATTCCTCTATTCTGCTATCAAATCCCACCCCTGCGTCTTTTAGACTAGTCGGGGACTGTTTACATACCGATTCAGGTGACAAATATGACTCTGGAAGAAAATTCTTGATCGACAGATTTGTGAGGGCATCTATGTGTATTTCCTTGGTTGCAATTCCATTGACGAATGCAGCATTTTGTAGGCACGCTGCCTGGTCCAGACCTCGATGTAACCCCTTGGCTAGCACCATGATCGACCACTTGTGCTTGGTTCTGGAGCCTGTATAAGCATTTGTATTTTATTTTTCGTGGCCATATGGACTTCTTGACACTTGTAACCTACTGATGTAGTGGTCATGCCACATGGAGGGAATAACAATTCGCTCTTTCAATTATAAATGATAACATACAAAATCATATACTTTCAAAATATAGTTGATTTCTTGGTTTCTTTTCAAGTATAGTGTCTTTTTTAATATTTTCCTCTAGTCACATTACCAACTTTATACAGTGGTTGTATAATAATTTCGAACTGGGTCTGACACCAATTTTCCCACTTTACAATCATATCTAAAAGCATTAAACTCCTTTACAACCAAGCAGATGCAAAGTGTTATTGTGATTCATATGTTTTAGTTCAGTGTTTACATATACAACATATGGATCAGTTGATCACTGCATAGGTGACATAGAATCACTGCTTGGCTCCAACAGCTAATCTGTCGTTAACCATGAGTCTCCCTCAGTAGCGTTTTATAGATAAATCTTCAAGAATTTTTCTTTTGCATCTCGCATGGCCAAGTTGTCATAGAATTATTTTTTACTTTTAACAGAGTATATTGCATCAATTGACTTAGTAGAGCATTCGTCTATAATCCCTGAGACATACAGCTTGCATAGACTATGTCATGCAATACGCATAAATATTTAACATGTGCTTTCTTGTTTCATTGTTTCCTACTCCAGTTAGATGAACAGGTTCAGATATTTCTCCATGGGAATGAATTCAACACTCCTTTCTTATGTTTAGTTGCAGAATTGGTTGAATGGATTGGAGGCTTGCAAGGTCATGGCAATGTTTGTGGATTTGGAATCAGGGGGGTTGTGGCGATCTAGGCGCAATACATGGAATGGGGAAGATAATTCCTTCTCTGGGTATTTAGTAGAAGGAGAATCCATGTGGTGGATGACGAAGAGGCCCTCAAATGGGCTGCTTTTGAGAAGCTCCCAACTTATTCAATAGAGTCTGCATATTTATTCATATGGCTCTATTTCTTAATGTGTTTCCTTATATATTTAGTTCTTAAAATCAAACATTGTTGCATGAAGCCAGTTCACTACTGGAACTCCGGCTACTGGAACTCCAGCTCAAGGCAGCGACTAGATGCCTTGTAGCCATCCTTGTTTTTTTTTAATCTGGAATGACCTTATATACATAAGATGAAAAAATATAAAGGGACTCGTGGTGATGGTCACCTTGTTTCATACTGAATAACCATTTCTAATTGTGTCAATTTTAGGATTCTTTCCACCAAACCCATTTATATTTATTACCAAATTTTCGTAAGAATGACATTTAAAGCTTTATATTTAGACATTGGTCTTTCAAAAATTATTTATATTAAATGGATACTAATTGTTTCATCAATGTATTCATATAATTTAAATTATTAACAAACTTTGTTCTTTTAGTCGTGTAATATGGAGCAATAGATTATAATCATAAAGTGAATTTAGCTTCATCCACATCTCATTTCTTAATGGGATATTAAATGTCATGATTTGTAGAGTATCATTGATATTACACTACACATTTTGTCACAATATATGTACTAAAATATATTAGAAAAATTGAAAATCTACACTATGAAGGTTTATTTCTACTTATATTTTTGTACTTTTAAATTATTGTTTATTGCATATGAATAAAAATATAATTATGACAAAAATAGAGAACAAATAGAACAATAAGACAGAAACCATAAATGTTAAAAATAGGGTTAGTAATAACAATTACATAACTTTATAATTTTTTCTCCAATATATTAATCGATTCATATTCTAACATATAAGTAATATATTTAAACATGCAACTTCAACAAGAATCAATACATGAGAGCCATAACATATGAATTAAACATGCACAATGAGACAAAAATCATCACATCACAAAGGAACATAGAATATATGGTGCGAAACTCCCTCTAGTTAAAATCCCACACTTTGATATTGTTGTTTCTTTGCTCAAAATTTCATTAATCAAATAAATTGTATTTTACATCATCATAAATGGCTATGTCTAACAACGAAGTTTCTCACTATAAATCAACTTTGTGAACACTCATCCACTGGAAGCGTCTACCCCCAACAATCCTTTCCCAACACCCATTGGACTATGAGAATGTTACTCCCTCTACTAAAAATACCGACCACCATCGGAAAGGGACACCCATTACTTCTTCAACAAGCTATCATGATATATTGATCCTATAGGGCCACATTTCATAATGTTCCAAACTGGAACCCTAAAAAAAACAACAATATATTTATTTATCTAATAAAATCTTCATACATAAACACTAATTCATCAATCAGACCCCAATAACTCAACAACAAATCGACTCTCAACAACTAAACTACAAGAAGCATATCATCTCTTAACAACTCAAATACAAGCAACATAATCACTCTCGACAATTCTACTATCAGCATAGATAAGATATGAATCTCTGATGGAATGAGCCATATGAACAAAAGAAGGTCTTACGGCAAGTTACAAACACTACTCAACAAAAATATATAATCTTCAAAGTATGCAATATTCCTCCAATAGAATTTCCCTGCAATCATAAAATGGTATCCACTACATAGAAGAGGTGATCACTTATAACTTTACATTGATAATTTCGTTGTATCAACACAATAAAATGAATATTATCCCTCTGAATATCCTCTATTGTAGGCCCTTCAAACTCTATCACAATCAACAAATCAAATTCTTCATCACTAAAACAATAACTACCCTCTCAATGAGTCTCCTCACTCCATGATCATTTTTATCTGCTTATGTGAGTTAATACCCCTTTAGAAGCTTGACCTGTAACTTCTACATTACCTCAGCATGTCCCTGGGTTCGCTATATAACACCAAATTGTTATCTTACTATTATATTTAAACATATCAATACATTTTCTCCACTACTCACTCCATCTTTCATGCCTCAAATTTTATTCTAGCTTGTAGATTTAGTCAATTAGAAGCTTCAATGCAAAACTGCGAGAAATTACCTTACTGTCGATCATGAAAAACTACTCAGATGAATGAGGAATCCAAATTTATTTCCAATTCAAGCCACAACTACACACACAAAACTATTGAAACTCGGTTACAAACACGCACACAAACTTGTCTCTAATCGGTTGGAGCCTTCCAATTGCGTACATGAGCCTATCTCCATGCAGTTGGGGAAGAGGATGGTCGAAAGTAAAAAAAACCATCTCATAACTGCATCGAACTTCTGTCTTACCTTCTCAAACATTTTTAGGACTTATCCAACCTATGAAAATTCTCATGAATAACTCTGAAATCTTTTTTCACCTCAACAAGCCATCCTCAACTAGTCAGCTATAACACTTGATAGTATGCACTTCATCACCTTGTTCCACGACACCATTTGCAACTCAAATTCAAATATGAGTATTGGACAACATGAAAACCTTTAAAAATTGATCCAGTCCCATAAAACTCACCAACTTAGGATACTAATATCACTACAAAAATCAAGATCAAGAGACCTACAAATCCAAAATTATGCAAGGAACATGAGAGCCTAAACCATGAAGCATTTGTATCATGAGAGCCAACATAAGAAAGTTGAAATCAATGCTAGCTAACAACACTGCATCAAAACATTAATTTCAACAATAACCCCCTTTGGCATTGATGGAATCCCTAACTGAACCATCTAAGCAACCTCTGAAGAAATGAACTCCTCACTATCTCCCCCTTTGACATCAATGACAAAGGGAAAAATTCAAGCTGCAAACATTGTACTGAATAACTGGGGGCTACATAGATGAATAGATAGTTAATCCGTTTGAACACTTAGCTACATCTATCATGACTATATCTCCAAAAAATAAACATTATTTTTCCTCTATGAGTTCATGAGAAGAAGTATTAGTAGCAATGAATCCTCAACAACAACAAATAGACGCATCCTAGAAGCATCAAACTTAGGCAACAACTCCATCTCTATCAACATCATTCTCCAAAAAAAAAAACATCAACATAAATATGAAAAGCATCAACATAGACGTATCATGAGTAGGAGTTCTCTCTCCTAATTTCAATGAGCATCAACATCATCATCATTATCATCATCAATATACTTCACCAAATAAATGTATCATCACATACATAGTAGAAATCATGACCATAACATATCTCTTGAAGAAACAATGATTTCCATGAACATTAGAAGCGGTATGGTGTGGGTGAAAACCTTCTCTCTCTCCATCTATGATAAGTGAAAACTCATGCCATCATCATGCCTTTTCTCACTGAGTATACTTCCCTTAATGATGTATAAGAGGCTACAAATATATCAACCTAGCTACTGAACAAAATAATTCTACAACACACATTTCCTCCATTTCATATATAGGAGGATGGTCCATGAAAAATGAGGACCATGTCCCAAATATATGCAATAAAATTACAAGGCTTCATAGGCCTATTACATGGATATAATAATGATAGAATGTGACTATACAATGTCTCCTCAAAGCTGAAATATTACTCCTAACTTATACATGAACATCACTCATATGACTCCACCAATGACTCAAAAGTGACACATGATATTACATGTATACATAATGATTCTGAAATCCCATACATGGTTGTAAGACATAGAATATACTAGTTGAAACAAGGCTAAAATGACTCTCAAATATCTCTCTCTCTCAAGTCAATCTTGACTCATGACCACAAATACAATATGACCCATGACTCACAATTCTCTCCATTTCATGGATCACTAAACCAACAAAATAAAGAGAAGTAATGATAATACATCGCTTCATAATGAGAGTATAGAGTTATAACTCAGAAGTATAATGTCGTGAAAATGCAGATAATGACCCATGATCAAGATCTAGAAATGAATAATTGCATACTAAGGTGTATGCACAATTTTCCTCCAAAAATTTAGTCCATGTCATCAGCAACACATGTCATAGACTAGCAATTTGCATCATCAATAGCTAGCAGAACCAACATCCCAAGCCTACAAGAATAAATTATAGCAACAACTCTTCATCAACATGAAAAAATGAGCAAAAAATTCTATTAGCCATCCACATGTATCAATCAACACTATAACTTCCAACTGAAGATAAATAAATAACGATCTTCCAATCATCAAGCAACGATCATATGAAAAAACATATATATATACATATATGATCAACACAACCGTGCTTTATCTAGAACCAATAACACACATGCATCAAGAGAAGTAATATCATCAATGACATAACTTCAATAATCTAATCTGAAAACAATAATTCAACAACACCATATGGAAGTAGTACTCAAATAAAATAAGAAACATTAACCATACAATCATGTTTCTGTAGCACAACCTCTAGGAATAATTTGACGATCAGCAAGGCAAGGAATCTACAATACAAACTTCATCCACACTCTATCGATATCATATATGCACCAACAAGCATAATCCTCATCATCATCAACATATACATGTGGCATTGTTCATGGTAATATCCTCATGAAAAATATTCAAAGATAAACACTTAAGTTTTTGGATATTGACTCATCTATGCATGACATGGAATAAGTAAAACAACTCGGCCTCATGACAACATGATATGAAAATTAGATACATGGTTTCATGATAATACAATGTGAGACACATAATTCATGTGGATACACAGCAATGGACTCTTAACCACAATCCAAAAAAAATAGAAGGACCTATTAGCAATACAATGTGAAAAATGATGTAGCAATCGTCATCAAACAATTCACAAATCTGACTAGCAACTCTCTAAAACACATGCATGCATCAATGAGCCTTCCTCATCTAAAATATGACTATATAATGAAGTGCAATGAGTGAGGGTTTCAATGTGAGCAACATGACCGACGAAACCATCAAAAAATTCTTCATATAAGACATAGTATCATCCATGATATAAGTGTTATACACGCAAATCATAAAGCCATATCAAATTCCCCCTATGTCTAAGCCATTTATCCATAAAAAATTGTTGCTTGTTGCATAAAATTTTGATAGTATACATGTATAGATAAATAATATTTTTCCAACATGGTTGTAGCCATTATCTAACATAAGATGATAAAAATATAAAAATGATATATAAACCTTGAAACCCTTGTAGAACTCCCCCTAGACTCATGTATTATTTTTCTACGCCTCAAACTGATCTTATGGACCTGAAACATTTAGATGCATGATAGTAAAAAATTCTTCTCTTAGCTGCATCCACCTATCATGCTCTGGATTCTATTTAAGCCATCCCCTATTGGGCACAAAGCAAAGAATACTCCCTTTGAGTAGATTATCTTTCTGCAAAACAATGTTTCCTTCCATGAAATAATTTGAAGATCTAGTTCTTTGCAACTCATATTTTCTCCTCTATACCTTCTTTATCTTCAACAATGGGCTTTATTTTTTTGTATGATTGGTCCTATCATATATACAAGCTATAGATTTATGGACATGTTTTCCACACTTGAAACAACGGTTATCCAACAATATTTGTTTTCCTATAAAATATTTATATTATATAGCATGATCTCCATAATGATTGCAAAGAAAAAAATTCCCATAAAATAAGCCTTGATAACTCTGGTCTTGATTTACATCACCATAAATACTTCATTTTTTCCTTACCTTTCTAAAGTGTTGCATGTTGTGGATGAGATCTTCTTTCCTTTACTTCTGCTAATAATTTCTTATCTTCTTTGGCTTCCTTTGGTGATTCTTCTTCCAGGGGCTTTGATTGATTTCAATGGTGGTTGAATTAGGATTTTTTTCTACATGTTTCTCCTCTACTTTATCATTTACCTTCATAAGGCATGATTCTCCTTCAAAACGAAATCCGATTTTTATAAGAGGAGATATTTGAATGATAAGGATGTCATCCAAATTCTGGTGCTTTTATCTAACTTTCAATACTGAGATAGTTGATTATTTTATTTTTCAATCTCACATCTTAAAGAGGCTAGTTCCATCTCTAATCTTGCATGATAAATTTTTCTAGTCTTGCAACTAATTTGACAATATCTCATTTTCCTTTATGACTTCTTCATGTTGTATCTTTTGATCAATGATTTTTATGTCGATACTCTCATGGCTTTTCTCACTATCCCCTTGAGAGGAGATTCAACTTGATACTGCTATAAATATGGAGTATTCTATAACATTACCCTTCTATTCAAGAATGCATTGGGGTTCTTAAAAAATTTGTTAATATTGAAATTATTTTCTTCCATACATACTCTGCGGCTTGTCAATGACTTCTTGTGTAGTCTTGCAATGTCTCACTTTAGCTACATCATGAGTTGATAATACCTTCAAAATTATCTTTTTTTCTTCCTCGTTAAATTCATCCTACATACAATATTCGATTGAGATCAAAATATTCACATCAAGAGTTAAAAGGTATGCTTGAAATCTCACCTTCCAAAGCACATAATCTGGTCCATGTAGAAGCAGAACTCCATCTTTTGGAAATACCCCTTGGTTACACATGAACTTCCTTCCAATGTGAAGCTAAAAGAGAAGGAACCTAGCTCTGATACCAATTGTTGGAACTAAGATTACTACTAAGAGGGGGGGGGGGGGGGGTGCAATTCAATAGTAATAAAAATTACACAACTTTATAATTTTTTTCTCCATTATATTAAGATATTCATAATCTAACATATAAGAAATATATTTAAATATGAAAATTCAAAAATAATTAACACATGAGAACCATAACATATGAAGTAAACGTGAACAATGAGACATGAATCATCACATCAGAAAGCAACACATGATATCTGGTGGAAAATCCCCTCTGAGTCAAAAACCACCATTTGTTGTTGTTGCTACCTTGCTTCTAATTTAATCTATCAACTAAATCATATTTTGTGTCATCATAGTGGGTTATGCCCAGCAAGGAATTTTCCCACTCTAAATCAACGTTTTGAATACCAATCCACTTAGAGCCTCTAGCCCTAACAAGCCTTGTGAAACACCCATTGGACAATGAGAATGTTTCTCCCTCTACTGAAACTACCGACCACCATTGGCAAGGAACACCCATTCCATCTTCCCCAAGCTATCACGATATGTTGATACTCTAGGGCTACATTTCAAAATGTTTCAAACTAGGCCCCTGCACAAAATAACAAATTTCTCTCTCCAATAAGTTCTCAATAAATCAACATTAATTCAATAAGAAAACCTCCTTATTTCAACAACAAATCCACTCTCAACAACTCTACTGCAAGAAACATATCAACTCTCAACAACTCAACTAAAATCATCATATCCACTCTCAACAATTCAACTATTAGTATACATGAGATAAGGTTCTCTCATGGAAACAACGATATGTAACAAACAAGTTCTTACTGCAAGTTATAGACACTACTCAACTACAATACATAATCTTCAAATATATGCAATAGTCCTCCAATATAATTTCCCTGCAATCATAAAAAATTTATCTACTACATAGAAGAGGCCATCACTTCTAACTTTACAGTAATAATTTTTCTACACCAACACAATCAAATATCCTCTACTATAGTCTCTGCAAACTATATCATAGTAAAAAAATCATTTTTTTCCTCACTAAAAAAATAGCTACCCTCTCCATGATCTCTCCTATATGCTTCTGTGAGTTTATACCCTTTTATAAATTTTACATGTATGCTCTACATTACTACTACATGTCATTGGGTGCACTATCTAACACCAAATTATTATCTTTCTCTTCTATTTAAACATATCAATCAATCATCTCCAGTACTCACTCGATCAAAGAATTCATACCTCAAACTTTATTATAGCTTGTAGTTTTAGTTAGTTATAAGCTTATATGAAAAACTATGATCAATTACCCTGGTTTCGATCACGCGGAATTACTCATAAGCACAAAGAATTCATAGGTATTTCTAGTTAAAGCCAGAACCACACCTACACAACTACTGAAAATCAGTTACAAATGCATGAAAAATCTTGTCTCCCAATGGTTGGAGTCCTAAAACCACACACATGAGCCATTATCCATGTGGTTGGGGAAGAGTATGGTTAAATCTCAAAAACTGTAGCTCAGAACTTCCTCTATCTTCTTTCATCCTTCTCCAACATTTGTACGACTTGTACAAGCCATGACAAGTCTCATGAATAACTCTACAACCTGTATTCAGTTATGAAGCCATCCTCAACTATTCATCTATAGTATCTCATGGTATGAATTTTGACACCTTGTTCCGCAACACAATTTGCATCTCAACTTCAAATATGAGTAGTGGACAACATTTCAACCATGAAAAACTGATCCAATCACCTGAAACTCGCCAACATAAGATACTACTTTGTCCACAAAAATTGAGACCAAGAGACCTAGAAATAAAAACTTTTGCAATGAACATGAGAGCCTAGACCATCATACATCTATATCATGAGATCCACCATAATAAGGTTGATATCAATTCCAACCAACAACACTACATCACAACATCAATGCCAACAAAAAAAACACAAGATATGACCTAGGAAGTCCTTTCAAGAGAAAACCCAACTAGAAGGTGTGATCACTTTGCTCTCTCTTTATCTGAATGGAAATAGATGCAAGTATAAAGGAGTGAGACTCAAGGCCTTTAGGTTCCTACGATTCAATAATTCTCTGTATTTTCTATCTTTATCCACTCTCGACTATAATTCTCATTTATGAAGAAACTGAACTCGAATAGAATGGACATCGTTTTCCTACTAGTCGCTCATTTATAACATAAATTTATAGCCTACTAGTGGCTAAATTTGAATCCTTTAACTCTTTATTATTGTTTCAATATTGACTTATATAGAGTCTTATTCATCGTGATCATGTGAATAACCCCTTTTCCATGAATAATGGGGGTTGAAGTGGTATCCTCTCAAATAATGGTAGTAAAATTAGGAAGGTTAACTTCCACGTGGCATAATATTTAGATGTAGACTCTAAGTAATGATATTATTGTGAAATTGGAAATATATATGTGTGTAGAGTAGCACAAAGGGGTGAAAATTGTAATAATTAAAATTTTAACCCCAAAAAATTCCATGTTATGTCTCAAACTACTTTCCAGAGGTTTGAAACTCTAATTTTTTTAACTGTGACCAATTGGTAAGAATGGTCATGTTCAATAATTAGTTCAATTTTTACACTCTAAAAGAATATATATTGATGAAAAATAACCTAATGATCCAATATAGATAAAACCTCCCCATTTAAAGATTCTTTTACTCCCCCAAGGATTATATTAAATAAAGTGAGGAATGTTTTCCTGCACCTACTCTCGAGCATACCATTTAGCTTTACCAAGAAGTTTTCCTCTTAACTCACTCTTCCAAATTTCATTTTGTCTTGATGTTTTAGTGCTAGACCTGTTCTGTGAAACTCTATGCTATATAAACTCTAATTCAATATCTGGTGCCAAATCCCTTACAAAATGTAGGACCTATTCCTCTTATTGATTTAGCAAGGAAGGCTCATAGGGTCTCGAATTCTCTGCATTCACCACTGATTAAATGTGAAGTATATGGGTATATTTAATCTATAATATTAACTCTGATCTTCTATTGTACCTGAAATGAACCATATCACATAGCCTTGATTTTTGTACCAGGGCCTTGTAGCCTCTCCTTGATTAATTGTAACCATTGTATATATCTCACCTTCAGTGACTTATATATCCTCTTCGATGTTGCATGAAATTTTATTTTTCCTATGATTTTTAGTGACTCTTATACCTATATATGGATTTTCGTGATATTTTCCGAAAACAAATCTACCCTTAAGGCACCCCCTTTAAGATACTCCCTCACTAGTGAAGCTGAAAAAATCCAAAACAAAATTTAAATAAGGAATGAAAAATAGAGGTGTGTACTACATTATTACAATAGTTTTTTATGTATACCATATAATCATCCTATGTCTTTAAATGATTCTAATTTAATCCTCTCAAAATTTTCACCAAAATCATGTTGACTACTTATGTTTGTTGGAAATATAATTATTTTCAGTCTCGATAAATGTTGTTGTACTCATTTCAATATGTATCTTATGTAACAAAAACAATAAAAAATAAAAATTTATTATTATAAATCATGGATTTCATGTTGTTTATTGATGATATTCTAGGTAAATTCATGTTATTCATGTTTCTAGGGTTTGTTAGGTCATCTGATTTATTGTCATGAGCTAAGAGAGTTAACATTATGTTTATAATACCCTCCTAGGAAAAATATGTCATTTAGAAGAAATTATTTTGAGTGTAGAAAGTCTTGGATCCCTCCAAATTACAAGTAAGAAGTGGAAGCTTCAAGTTTTCCTAAAGGAGGGAATTCGACTGTTTGGAAAGGCTATATGAAGGAGCAGTTTAACCTCATTTGGCATTCAATCATCAAAAATTTTGATATGTCTTGAGAATGATTGATCTATAGCTATAATGGATGAGGAAGGTCAAGGAATGTTCTAGAAAGAATAAGAATTCAAATAAAACTTGCTTTGGGGATCTATCTCTTTCACACATGTGAAATTCTATGATTTATGTTGCTACAAGTAGGGTTCAAACTGCAAATCCGAATTGGAGGAGAGTAAAGTGTAATATCAAGTTTTTGAAAGAAGGAATACTCTGTATTGACCTCATTGACCTTGGGAGGATTTGTCTTGATCTAAGGAGGATCTCTTGAAGAAGATAAATTATGGTTTTTGTAATATATACAAGGCCGAAGTTTCAGGTCAAAGTTGCTAGATGAAATTGCATGTCAAAGTTGCAGGGTCAAAGTTGTGGTTGAAGTTGCAACTGGAAGATGGTTGATACATGATTGAGTTGTGATCTTGAAGGTATGAATTGGTAATTTGGAGGAGGACTTGGTCTATGATTTGGGTATTTTTTGTCTCATTTGAAGGAGATTATATAACTAGAGAAGAGTTTCCGGGTTTTCCCCTTAGAAGGGTTTTTCCCTGGATTAGAGCCTAGAATGTGTGTCCATTGTCTCTATTATTTTTCTCTTGATATTTTTTTGATGAATAATATATAATAAATAAATAAAATAATAATAAAAAATATCACAAAAAAGTATTAAGGTTATGGAAAATTGGAATTAATAGCTGCCACTTTGCATTTTCCAACATGGTATCATAGTTAAGATTAATAAGAAGGTAGTTGGAAGGATCATATTTTTGACACAAGAAGGGTTTGCTAAGGGGAAGAGGAGACCTGTTGGTATAGATAAAAGGGAATCATCTAAAGGAATCTTGAAGAGGAAGACTAGAAAGAATTGTTTTTTTCTCTCTTGAAAAAAAGGATCTAGTAAAAGACTCATTGGAAGACCTCCCTAAATGAAGCATCAAATATTTTGGTGTAATTACTTTTGGAAGTCATAATTTAAGTATCTATGAACGTATTGAAACCCTTAACATAGTTATAGACATCATTAGAAATGGGAGACTCTTTAACGTGAAGTAAGTATCATATTATTACTCTATTTTTGAATCTAAATTTCATATGGATAAAGAAATAATCTTTTTCACTCATCAAATTTCCAAGCATGGAAGAAAAGGAATGACCTGTCACTTATAGCACATGAAGTAATGGAATATGTTACAGGTGAAATGATTGAACCAAGAAAATTCTAGACTCAATAACTATAAACATGAAATAAAGGATAATTTAGGGCACAAAGGGTCATCTTTGAATCCATTAATGATCCTCTTGTTCCATTTTTTTCTAACTTGAAAAATTCCATGGCTATGTATGACAAGCTAGTTTTTTTTTTTTTTTCTAAATCTGACTAATTCTATTTATGTAAGTATAATGATACAAAACTGCCTCAGCTCAGCTGGACTAGCCTGAGACTGGGCTTGAAAGCCAAAAATAGTTCTGGTTCGAAGCTGCCCATATAGGGAAACCAGCTCGAGAGCAACATTTACACCGCCCATGTGCAGGGAAACCGGTAGATTATAAGTGTTTGTTATATCACAGTAGCAAAAAACTAACATTGACATAAAAAGAAGCCAGAGAACTGTAATGTACTGTAAAAAACCAACATTGCTAACAGGAAAAACGGGTTGAACGAGCCTACTTCGTCCAGACATTGCAAATTCAGATGGAGTAGGAAGGCGATGGCTGCTCCTCCACTATCGGGCAGCTGTAGGCAGCTCCAGGATCTTCTTCAACGCTTTGCTTGTTGTGCTCATCCGCAGCCTGTTCAGCTTCAGTGTTGCCCTGCGAAGGTGAGGGAAGCGCTACACCGGAGGGTGGTGTGGCAAAGGTTGTAGGTTCAGGGAAGGCTGCATTATGAGAGGGAGCAGGGGAGGGGCGAGGCTCGCTAGGAAGGGGGGCACGAGGAGACAGAGGAGCATCATTCCAGGAGGGTGGATTAAGTGTGGCTTCCTCACGCAATGTGATGGTGATGTACGCAGTGATAGTTGGCCGATTGAAGGCGCTATCGAACCTCAATTCTGCTCTTTGAGTGGTTTTCCGAATAAGGCGACTACTGGCAGATGGAGTTGCAGGGGAGGTGGTGCGTTGAGGAGCAATGGGTGTATGAGAGGCAGGGGGAGGGCCATAGTCACAAGCCGGGGGAATTTCAGAAAAGAGCATGCTGGAAGAGGGGTTATCGCTTGTCGAGCTGCCTCTGGAGCTTCCGCGCCTTGCTGTCATGCGTGGCCTGAGTCGAGGCATTGCAATGTCGCGAGGCTGGGAAAGCTGGAGTGAGTCGACAGCAGTGATAGAACCCGGACCAATCTGCAAAGGAGCGCAGGGAGGATGCTGAGTAGCACTGTGCACACCCGAACAGAAATCACTGTGGGAGAAATGAGCGCCCGATTCAAACTCAATGCAACTGTAAATTGAGCATCTCCTGCCCGTGCTTGTGCGTGCGTTCGGCTCCGCGCAGTGAGGCGGGAAAGCACTATTCAAAGGCACCATATATACACTCAGAACACAGAGCAAGGTCACCATGCGAGCATGTCGAGAGACGGTGGTCTCGTTCAACCAGAGAGGGAGAGGTATAATGCTCACGCCAGACAGCATAGAAGGCTTGTAATGCCGGCTTTGGAGCGAGTAAATGCAGCCTGCAACCATAGTAAATGCAAAGGTTGTGGCGCCGTGGAGGCCCATGTGGCTACCACGCGCCGAACGCCTTGGGAATTGGCCGGAGCCAACGAGCGCCATTTTCTTACTGTACATCCGCATCCGGAGGTATGACAAGCTAGTTAATTTATACTCTTTAAGTACATTAGGATAAAATATATCTTTGAGAAATATGCTATATAGAATAAATAAATCAAAGTGTTAGTACATGGCATCATTTCTTATGAATTTTTATCAATTAATAGATCACTTGGAGGGGATTGGAGAGACAATTTTGTATTTGCAAATTACCATCTATGTGATGAATGCATTTCCACTAGAATTCAGTAGATTTTCAAAAATCATATACTATAAGAAAGACTCAACTCATTTTGACGAGTTGTGGGCTCAATGCATCTTGGAAAAAACTATGATCAAGGCAAAGGATGGAATTAGATCAACTGAAGCATTTCAAGCCTTTATAGCTAGATTGAAGAAGCTAAATAAGGGAAATTTTGGAAATTCCAAGAAGAAATATATGTCTAGGGTTGAATTATTTAAGTGCAATGAATATGGGCACTCTAAGAGGGAATTTACAAACCAACAAAACAAAAAAAAGAAATCAAATAAATGAGTTTAATGTAGTTAATGAGATGGGAGAACCTGAAAAGAAGTCGAAGAAAGAAGATGTGAAATATAGTTACTATTAAAGAAGGAAACATGTTTGTGAGGTTCTTTGTAAGGTTGGCATTTTCTTTAATATAATCTACATTTTTTTTTAATATAGAATAATATTGATAATAGAGAGAATCATATGATACCAACATACTTATTATCTACTTGGTTAAGTTGTTTTGTAGATATCATCTAGTATTTAAAAACAGATAGACCATTTTTCATATTTTTCATCCAAGCATTAACAAACATTATGTTAGAAGTATTCATATCGCTAAGGTAGATCATCATGATCCTGTGATAACTATGATTTTTAGGTTCTTTGGATAATAATTATGAAAAGGTTACTATACATTCCATATATTATGGGAATAATAATTTTTAAGAGATGAAGGAATGAAATAGGTCAAGTTGCAGGCTCATTAAGTGTCACATAGCTAGATGGAATAAGGAGAATAGGAATGCAAATTTAAAGTAACACTTGGATAAGATTCATACGTACAGAATCTTATAACATGCTTTATATGATTATGTGGTGTTTAAATAATTAATACTTTATCTTTATTATCTAGAAAAATGATCAACATCCACTATAATATTTGGAAGAAAAAGAATAACTTAGTAATAAAATTATATCCTTGGGAACTTTGATACATGATGGAATATTTTAATGGAGATGGACCATGAGGATGTTCATGTTTGGACAAGAATTTCATCATGAGGTAAGTGTAAGTTTGATTTTTTTTGGTTATCTAGTCAACATATTATTTGAACTCTAGAAGGATATTACAGGAATACATGAAGATTGTTGAGGCAAGATCAACATAGGATACCTAAAAATTATAAATTCAAGATATATTCATGTTGAGATTGAAAGTTACCAATCCAAGAGGATAACTTGAAGATAAAAAAAGGGAGATCACTTTCATGTGGAAACTATGATTAGTTTGAATTTGGAAAGGCTCAATGTAATGCCTTCATCCATGATGACAAGATGAAAGTGATGAGAAAGAGAAATGACCTGAATCTTGTCATAATATTGAAGAGTGAATATGGCTCCTTGATACCTCAAAATAAAGCAAGCTCGATGTGAAGAAGATATGGAGCCATGTAGCTATGAACAAAAAAAATGATACTTTTTATAAAGATAATCTTTGAGGATTGTGTTGTTGACTCCAGAAATTAATAGAAATAAAGTCATGGATATCCTCTAGTTTTGAGAGAAAATAAAGGAATCTCCTTAAAATGGAGAAAGGATTTATTACCTGGGAAATAGGGATTAGGGATATCCTCTTTGGTTGAGAGGGAGTGATGTTAGAAATCACATATCCATTCCCCTATTCATGTTTCATGAACTTTACTAGGACTAACAAATGTAAGTCTAAGTGAAGGCCTTTAAGATAGAATGGTGGAGGATTGGATAAGAATTTGTGGTTTCCTTGTTGATATAAAATCCAAGAAAGGAAAAGGACAGACACTCTTTGAGGATAGGTGTAACAACCCAGGTTAAAAATTCATGTAATAAAAATAATCAAGGAAAAAAATAACCATGGTCATGGGACACTTATTCCACGCTAAATGTTTGGAAAAACATCCTATTGTGGGTGTTCATATTGTTTATTATGGAGAAGGAAATTGCTAAAGGCTGAGGAAAAGGATTTGGAAAGTAAAAAGGCACTTTTGACAATTTATTTATGAAAATAATGGAATACTGAAGAAAATAGTGGTCTCATTAATAAAAAGGCTTATGAGGAATAGTTGGTACCTTTTTTCATTGTTACCTTTTTGTCAGTTTCATTTTGGATCTCTCTCTATATTATCTCTCTCTCTCTCTCTCTCTCTCTCTCTCTCTCTCTCTCTCTCTCTCTCTCTCTGACCCTCACTCTTGGACACTTAGAGTTTTTTGGGAGAATTATAGAATTCGATCAATGAAAGAAAAGGAAGAACCAAGAAGGAAGAGGGAAGAAAATATCAAGCAAGGAAGAGAGGCATCGAGAAGCTATAGAGGGATTACTTGCAGTTATTCATTTGCATCTGTTATTTCTTTGATAGATTTGGCATGCATGGTACATGCATGTGTGTATTTGGTTCTCTTTATATCATTGGCATAGGTTTTTCTAAGTGTGATAGTGCTCTTTAAACTTTCCTTTCCATTTATGAATATCCATGGTTTCATGGCATTATCATATATGGTTGAGTTGGAATGTTGGATGGACTTGAAGGTAAGTGGGTTGGTCTCAGGACTATTCACAAGGCCTAGTAATCCCAAGATGTGATACATGGTAGAACCTGGATGTGAACACCGATTGAGCCTAGGAATCCTTGTGCAGTGAATGGAGGGATACATTGTAAATATTAGTGGTTAATACCCTTGATTAGGCCTAAGAATCCCTAAACTGGTAATGGTAGGATAATCAGTAAAGAAGATAGGGTGTATACCTCGTATGCCTAGGAATCCCTTGATAGTTAATGGCGGGATGTATGGTAAATCCAATAGGTTGAGACAAACTCATAGTTTAGGTGGAGAGATCCAGAGGAATCCATGCTTATTTTGGGCCTAGTGATCCGCTGGAAATTTCAGTAGATCATGGTTCTATTGATGAGAGTTGAGGTATTTTGGCCTCGAGAAGCCCTGTTTGATTTGTTTTGAGTCCCGCATTCATGCTTCAAATATGGCATGGGGGTGATTGACTGAAAGAAATATTTGGTTCAGCTAATCTATGGTCTGGTGGTTCGTGGAAGTACTGAACATAGTTGGCCTATTAATTTGTTAATAAGAGCTTCTTATCCTTTGTATTTTTATGCGTAAATGTATTGTCTTATATGTGGAATTTAGGGTTGTTTTATCCTTTGTATTTCTATTGATTATAAGCTGCTTATGAGTGTGTTTTATGACAAACTTGATGTATGGATTTCATCATGTTTATATTATTGATGGAAAGTACAATGAATATATTACCTAATATATGATTATGGACCTATTGTGATAAGGAATAAATGCCTCTTAACAAATCTCAGATAAGTATGAGACCCTATTATCAAATATGTTTTTATGACATATAGATTGCATATTTGTGACATGTTTAACGAAATTCCTGTCATGGATAGTAGGTGAAAATAAAGTACTTGTATCAATGTTTGCATTATTACCTTTATTTCGATGTCATTTATCACTTCTGGGAGTTTCATGAAGTTTTGGACAGTGGCCGGACTCGTGGCCTTGAAAAAGTGGCACAAAATCTAGGGTCGTTAACACAAAATTAGTTGAAAAATTCCACATTCGTTGGCATGCCGTGCTGTGGGAGTGACTGGAAGGATTTAGTCACTTGCAGGGCTTGTCATTCGAGTGTTTGAGGGTTAAAATGAGCCAAATAATGAGATTTCGTAGGTTTTTATCACTTACAAGGCTTGGATGGATCCTGAAGGTTTTGTAGGATGTGTGGAAGGTCATATTGGTTGTGTTCTGTCAGTTCCACTTCCTTAAGGTGACCTAGGAGTTTGAATCACATCATAGTAGCTTCTTGTCACATGTTTAATTTGGTGGACTAGTTAGCTTGGGTAAATGTGGGAGGAGGTTCTTACACGGTGGTATCAGAGCATGGTTCACCCCTTGGAATGGATGGCCACTTTGTTGGGCATGCATACATGTCAGTTGCATATGTGTTTTCTGTGTTTGTGGTCTATGTGATTGTTGTGTATGCATGGTGGTGGTCATGGTTGTAGTTATGTTTCTATTTGAAATTTTATGTTGTCATTGATTGGATGTGTTTATCATGAGTGTATGTTGGTTGTGAATTAGTCATGTATGTCGATTATGCATCAGTTATGCATGTTAATGTTTATATGTTGTCATTAATACATTGAAATGGTGATAGTTTTTGCGTATGAGGTCATGATATGTGGTTGGTATGGTCATGCATTGGTAAGTAGATAATGGTTGAAATGATGTTTATCTATTGTTATGATTTTGATTATACATTTATCGCTGCAATCTAAGTGATCTTGCAAATGACATATCCTCCCCTAAACTACACTAAGGTATGTGGATTATGTTATCTTTTGGTTTAGCTGACATGGTATACTTACAGGAAAAATATAAAATATGACTAGAAATATGGTAAGCTATAGTACATGAGATAGAGATTTCATGGTTATACATGGCAGACTTTTGGATACTCCATATAGGAGGGGTGATGGAAACAGGTTCTATTCTAGTTTTGGTTCTGGTAGGCACTATGATTGTCATCGTTATCATCCTTATAGGAGGGTTGATAAAGGATACCTACCTTTGATGGATATTTGAAGAATCCAGAGGATGCAAAGGCATGGTTACATGGAATGAAGAATTTATTTAAGTTTCATGATTACACGGAGAATATGAAGGCCATAATATCTATGTTCATCCTCAAAGGGAAATGATACATCTAGTGGGAATATGTAAAGTGGATTATAGATGTCGGGAATGAAGAGTTGAGTTGGCATGAATTCAAGAGACATTTCAGGAAGAAGTAGTTTTCAACTACAAAAAAAATCCAAGGAATTCTATGAGCTAAAGATGGGGTCGATGACAAATGAGGAGTATACAACCAATTCTTGGAGCTATTGAGGTATGTACCGTATCTTAAGGATGAAAAGGCTAAACTTTAGAGGTTTTTCAGTGGATTACCATTAGGATTTAGAGATCGAATTGAATATGATGAGCCTTGGTTACTTGAGGAAGTTGTTGAGAAATTGAAATAGTGTTTTATGAGCAACGAAATGCAAGACGAAATATCAACAAGGTTGGAAAGGGAAATACAAAGCTAAAGGTAAATGGCAGCTAAAAAGGATAAGGCCTTAGAATGCAAAATATAAATAAAATGTTATGCCTTATAATAATTTTAATGTAATTAGACAGGGACATGGGTAATAGTGCAGAGGGAAGAAAAGTAGAGGTGATGGTATAGGATCATTTCCATGTTGGATATGTGACAAAGAGCATCTCAAGAGAGATTTTCTGCAATATGAGGGTGGTAGTCCTCACATATAAAATGCACATGAGGTGCAAAATTTTGGGGATTTTGAGTAGATAATTCCTCGTATCTATGCAGTGCTGGATAAAACATAGGTGGATCAAGTTATTTCTATTATAATTAACCTTGGATCTAATTATAGTTATGTTAACCCTGACTTGGTGCATAAGTCTGGTTTGAATAAATAAGAGCATACAGAGTCTTGCTTAGTGAAGTTGGATACTGGTAAAAAGAAGAGCGTTTATAACTGTGTATGAGCTTATGCATTTGAATTGAATGGTATGCCTACATTATCAGGTTTGAATGTATTTCCATTGGGATCATATACTATGTTTTTGGGTATGTATTGGCTATATATTCATAGGACTAAGGTGGCCTTTTATGAAAAATCCATAGATTTTTTGGATGAGAAAGGGGAACAAAGTATATTGCACGGTAAGAAGAAGGAAACATCAGTTAGAATGGTGACAACTATCAAGGAAAAACGTAGTCATAGGAAAGGGTGTGTGTTATTCGCAGTGCATATTTCTAGCGATAAAGGTGAGGATGTTGAGGATGAAAAGATATTGAGTAGGTACCTGGTTCTACAACAATTTTAAGATGTGTTTCCAACATATATTTCATATTTTTTGCCTCACATAGGAGTATACATTTCTATTGATTTGGTTCCAAGGGAAGCACCACCATCAAAGGAACTATACATGATTAGCACTCTAGAGTTAGTATTGTTGAAGTTGTAGTTGAAGGAAATTCTTGGAAAAGGATACATTAGGCCAAGTGTATCACCGTGGGGTGGACTGGTATTATTTTGAAGAAGAAGGATGGTACTTTCAGGTTGTGCATTTATTATAGGAAATTGAACTAGGTAACCATAAAGAACATGTATATGTTCCCAAGGATTGATGAATTGTTTGATTAGTTGAAGGGAGCAAAAATTTTCTCAAAGATTAATTTGAGATCAAGATACCATCAGGAAGGCATAAATGAAGAGGACATTTAGCAGACAACTTTTAGGATCAGGTATTAGAATTAGGAGTTTGTTGTAGTCCCATTTGGTTGGACTAATGCTCTAGATACTTTTATGGTCTTGATGAATAGTGTGTCGCGTCCTTATCTAGACATGATTGTTATTGTATTGATTGATGACATCCTTATATATTCTAAGAATAAGGAAGAGCATGTCAAAAATTTAGAAGTAATATTTGGATTTTTGAGAGAGAATTAGTTGTATGCTAAGCTCTGTAAATGAAATTTATTTCAGTCATAGGTATATTACTTGGGACATGTTGTTTCCATGGAAGGCATAGTTGTGGGTCCATAAAATATAAGAGCTATCATGGAGTGGGAAACTCCTAGAAATGTGGATGAGGTAAGATAGTTTATGTGGATAGCAGGTTACTACAGGAATTTTATCTAGAATTTCTCATAGATTTTTTATACTATTACATCGTTTCAAAGGAAAGGCAAGATACTTTAATGGACAAAGGAACATGTATCAAGTTTTGAGCAATTGAAACTGTTTTTGACAAATTATCCAGTGTTAAATATTTTAGGTGTAGACAAAGAATTTTTGGTATGTACAAACCCTTGCAAGAGAGGACTTGGTGGAGTCCTAATGCAGGATGGACATGTAGTGTGTTATGAGTCACGAAAATTGAATGAGCACGAGTATAATTATTCGACACATGATCTTGATGTAACACCCCTAGTTTTATGCTTTTCAAGTTAGAAATTTGAACTTAAGTCCAAAGGGGAGTCGACCCCAATGGATAATTGTTGTGTGGATGTAGTTAATTAATTATTTATGAAAAATAAATAAAATTTTTGTGTGCACTATGACCAAATGATAATTTTGAGATCATTTGCCTAATCCATGAGGTTATGGAAAGAGGTTAAGACTTTCCCAAAAAATCTTTCAAAAAATCCTTGAAAGAAATTATTCTAATTTAGATTTTTGAGGAAAAATATAAATTCCCCAATGATGAGGAAAGTAGTTGGGAAGAGGTAAAAAGCTGGAAAATAAGAAAGAAGCTTTAAAGTCCCTAAATAAGGGAAGCCTAGGCAAACAAGAATAAAAGCATCCTGAAATTCTGGACACAGAATTGGAAACAAGCTTTGGGGAGAGCATAGCTTAAATAAGCTACTCCAGAACATATTGAGGTTGGTCTATTCTAGAGAGGGATCTCAGATCGGGGTGAGTTATGAAGATAGAGGAACTCTAAGATTGGAAGGAATGGTCATTAGAATAAGTGGTATGCACACTAATTTTATGAATGGTTAAAATAGGTGCTATTGTACAATAGTAGTAAATATTGTACCTGTTATTTGAATTAATTTTTTTTGAGAATTGTTATTCCTTACATTTAAGAGAATTGTTTAGAAGAAATTAATCCTCTAAATTATGTATAGTTGTAGGAATAGGATTTATGGGGAATATCAACCAGAATCTCTAAACATGCTAATGGTTTAAATCTGGAAATATATAATACTCCCATAAATCATTAAAGTTGTAACTTTAATCTGCTTCTGTAAATGTACAGATATGCCTATGTATGGACTAAGAAAAGTTAGATTTATAAACATGATAAACCAACTATGAATTTAGAAAGATAGATAAATATTAAATTCTATACAATTACTGCAAAGTTAAATTGCTGGAGTGCATGCATATAAATTGAAACCTTCTGCCTAAAGGAGAACCTGAGTGGAGAAAGAAATAATTTTTTGTGGTATAAAATAAATCTATGAGACAGAAAAGTTATACAGCATAAAAGAATTTAACCAAATAGCAATGATAGTTTAATTTATTTATATGGCTGATAGGAACATGCATTTTAGGCAAATACAAATTTTAGAAAGTTAAATTCCATCCAGAGACTTTCATTTATTTTATGCCTTGGGCCTTGGATGGTATTTTTGGACATAAATGGTATTTATGAGTATTTATGACATTTTCAAACCCTAGTTAGGGTTTTGGTCTTCTTTTCTTGTTAAATATAACATTGAGGCCTCATTGTACATGTTGGATGATTATTGAGAGTAATACATAGACTTTGATATTGAAGAGAAATTTGGCTTTGGTTTTTGTGCATGGCTTGACTTGCTTGATAATGGAGAAGGCTCACTTGCAGGATCCCTGAGCATAGTTAATGGTAATGTGTTCCTTATTTATTTCTTATTTTCTTATGTTATCATTTATTTCCATATTTATATTGTAGTAGGACAAAATTTTTACGCTAACAACTTTTGTTTAAAGGCACCTTAGCTCTGCTTGTTCTTCATTGTTTCTATGTTTTCCTCTGCTAGGTCAGTTTAGAGAATTATTAGTTTCTCTCTAAACCCACTCATAATTTTTTATCTTAAAGATTATTAAATAAGGAAAATTTCAAAGTAGTTTTATGGTTAGCCATGCTCTTTGCTATTGCTTAATTATTTTTTTAAGTCTTTTACTTTGAAGTATTGTTGATTAGGTTTAGCTAAAGAGGTATATGATTCACCATGCCCTTTTTCTCATCTTAAAAAGTTTCTTTGGAGGTATTTATAACTTAATTAATGAAGTTAGGAGTTCCCTCTTCTTTGATCTCTGCTATATGTTTATCTTATATGTTTTCTTAGCTTGAAGGTGAAATCACTAGAATATTTACAAGTTTCTTGCCTTCTATAGTTCACTGGATTGTTGTCTTTATGCTTGCTTGCTAGGGTTTAGTCAAACAAGTTATTGGTATGCCCTGCCTTTGATTATTTTTTCATTCTTAGTAGACTTAAAGTCCATTGTTGTTAAGGTATTTACTGAAGGATTCTTGACTACCCTTTTGCACCTACTATGTTCACAAATTTGATGTTCACTCCACTCACACAAAGCCCTTAGATCCATTTGACCTTGTTAGATTTTCCCTGTGATACACCCCTGATCTATTGTTAAACTTTTCAAGACAGATTTTTAGACTCCATATCCCAATGTCTTAACCCTCTCTCACTTTATCTATCACTACTTGACAACCTACCCAACCAACCAAACAAACAAACAAACAAACCCTAATCCCTATAACTAGCCTAAAATCAAAACCCTAAAAACTATCAAGTTCACATCCTTTACACAAACATAGAGAGAGCCCTCTCTGAGTCGAGGAAGGCTAGGTCGTAAGACTCCAAAACTGGTTTGATGTTACCCATGGACATTTAGCCTTGCCAATCTAACAAATTACGGGGAACTAACATAATGGCAATCATGGGGGGACCTTCTGATTCAATAACATCTAAGTATTCCTTAGGACCTTAGAAATCCCATAAACATCCTTAGATTGGTATTTAGTTGTTTATGGTGGACAACAAGTACATCCTTAAAACAATAAACATCATCCACCTGGTGACTCCACTGGTCTTCAGTAGCCCTTTTGACCCCATTAGCTCTCACATACTCCCCTGGGATTGCACTAAATAGTCCTAATATTGCTGATGGTGGACAACAAAGTTGAAATCATCCACCTAGCGGCTCCACAACTCTTATTAGACCGGAGGACTCCACTGGTAGAAGACTCTAGACTGGTTGAGAAGATGTAGTGGCCCTTTCTGATTTACAAACATGGATCCAAGGATACAAAAGAGATCTGCTCCAATGAATAGAGATCACATCCTTGGGTTCCCACACAAAATTCCTCAGAAAGACTAGATTTCAAACCTGTCTATGTTTCAAGAAGAAAAATTTGATGACCCCTTGTTACATCTCATCAAATTTCATATACATGTATGGAGGTGAAAGGTCGAATGGCATGAGAACTGCCTCATGAAAATGTTCATGGGGACATTAGAAGGGAAAGCGAGAGAATGGTATGAAGGCCTAGACCCTGGTAGTTTGTTTTCCTTAAAATATTTTGACAAGGTATTTTATGAGCACTATAAAGAATATTTTCCATCTCTATCATTAGCTGAAAATTGTTGTGATCAATCTGAAGATGTCATACAATACCTTGTAAATACTGATGAATATTTATGAAACCAGCATCCTAAAAGTCTATTATAGGAAATTCATGCATTTCATACTCAAGAACACTATTATGACAGCCAAGAGGAGTTGGTTGAGGATGAAATCAATCAAGAAATAAAGGAAAATCCACAGGATCTCTCTAAACGCACAAGTGATGACTCACCATCTCTTCTATTTGAGGCTCAAGAAGACATTCAACCTCAGAATCAACCTTTACAAGAGAATGTGAATTGTTGTAGTGGTATCCAAAGAAAGAGAAAAATGCCTCCTCTTTTAACTGACGAGGAAATAAATTAGATTCTAAGCATGCAACCAACCTCTAAACCTTCATATGATCAGAACATTCCTATTCGTTTTCCTGCTAGCTCCAACTACCACAGATTAGAAAATGGATTTGTAGATCAATTCAAGGAAAAACAATCTCATAATCCAATATGTTTGATTGGTGACATAACTTATTTTGATGATTTTCCAAATTTTGATCAGTATGATGATGGTCATGTTCTCCAAATAGAAGCTAATATTGCAGAGCAGTCAGTAGTTGGTTTGTGGGAGGAAGTTCAGTTTCATAAAAACAGTAATCAGCCAATAGATATCAGCTATGATACTGATGAGGAAATTCTAGAAAATTTGGAAGTAAGTGAGGGATCTCCGACTCTTTGTTCTACTTCACTTTAGTCCATCAGAAATAATTTTCATGTGATTGGAAATCAACAGTCTTTCGTTTTTGATGTTGAGGTTGGGGAAGATGATGAACTTCTTAAGCAAGTTTTTAATGAAAAGCCTTTTCCTGAAATGGTTGAGGAAATAATTTGTGAAAAATAATTCTCCTTAGATCCATATTTACAGCCACCAAATCCCATTGAATTTCAAATTGCAGATGAAGGCTTGGAAATTATTAAACACAAGGGAGTTGATGCATTGCCTTCTCAAGAATATTTTCTGCCAAAGGGTACTACTGCCCATCAACATGATGACCTTCACAGAGATTTCAGCCCACTCAATCAGAATACACCAGGTTTTCTAGAGGAAAATATTGAAATATATGATGAGGCTTCCATTACAGATGATCATGAATAAGAGGTGTGGTTTCTTGTTCAAAAGAATACCAAGCATAGCCAATTGAATGAAGGAGTAGTCCTAAATTAAGTCTATTTCTAAAATCCACTCAGGCAGGTATTATTTGAAGATGATTTTTCTACTTTCTTAGAGACATCTAAAGGAGGAGTGTGTTATACCAGGGACAATTTGTTGCAAAATATAAGAAAATGTTTAGGCACTACTATTCAAAAACAAGTAAAGTGGAAGTATCCTTGAGATTTGTTCAGCACACTCAAAGAGTTGAACAAATATTGCTCATGGAATCATCTACTTGATTGGTTATATTGGAAAAGTGAGTTCACAAAATGAATATGTATTATATGTAAGTTAGATTATGCTAGATAGATATGCAACTAAGCTTAGCACTTTGAGCATCTTTTTAGTTTTTAGATTTTTTTTAAAAATGAAAACACAAAAAGAGAGAAAAGAAGAAAAAGAGGGTTGTTTTAAAGAAGAGGTACAGCCCCATACCAAAAAAAGAGTACTCATGAAAGTGAGCAAGCCTAAATGCCACTATTGTTGAGAAAAGAAAGTCTTCTTCAGTCATTTAGCTTAATCATGATTGGACATGTTTTAAATTTTTGTTGATATGGTAGTGAAAGAGGATTTTCCAAATCAAGTAAACTTCGCTTGTTAGTAGATTAGATTAGGAAAATATGTTGGTTCCCAAAGCATGAATCTGAACCAAAGAAAATGAGAGGGATGCATAACCAATTCTGAATCACAACCATCATATTTTCTGGTTTTAATTGTACAAAAATAATGTCTTTGTGCAGATTTTCCAAATGCCACAGCCCATGACAAATCAAATTTCTTAAAACTGGTTTGATCATGTTTCAATTTCATGTCAGTAGGATAGAGAATAAAGTTTTTCAAACAATTTAATCTTGACAATTGAGTAGACTAGGTAGAGAATAAGAGAGTTCATTAGCCTAATCTGAACTCTTGGAAGTGATAAGGGTACAAGTAGATAGTTGTATGCTTTCAAAAGAAAAGAATTTCAAGGGTTTGCTAGTCCAAGTGCACCCAAAAGAAGAAAAAATGTTAGGAAAAATAGGATGGGTATGTAGAAATGATTTTGAAGCAAACATGTCTTTCTGATTTTGAGATTATAGCTTCAAGAGAACATCATGAAATCAAGGAAGAAAGATCTGCAAAGTGTAAATAAGGCACTAGTCTTCAAAACTTAGAGATTTGAGCTTTGGGATCCTGGACACCTCCTAAAAAGGAGTTTCCCTCCCCAAGTGGAGCCACTATTAGTCATCAGAAATTTTTGCTATATGAAGATGACTAAGTATTTGTATAGATTTCTAAAAATAAAATTCCCTGAATTTTGTGAGTTTTAGAAATCTCATTGTCTTCATTATCCTTATACCAAATTTTTCACTATTCTACTATTTTTCCATTCCATGCTTAACCTACCACTCCTAAAAGACCCCTCATGGGCTTGTGCCACTCATCTATATCCTATTTTCCCACCTGTAACCTTGGCACTCTATTTTTCCTTTTCCTCACCCCTCCACTTTCCATCTAGGGTTACCAAACAGCCTGTTCCTTCCCATGTTCACCAGGTTCCTCAAGCATTGATGGTCTCAAAACTATCTCTGTAGGCTCTTTAGATAAATCAAGAACATTGGATTTTGGATCTTCAAATACATCAATTTTTCAAACACTCTATTTTTACACTTGAAGACCCCAAACCAAGTTTTAGTTAAAGACTAGGTCAAAGGATCATCCCACTAGGTCATTAGGGTTTCATAAGTTGTAGGGTCATCCTTGGTGTTTTAAAGCACTAATTTTCCTGTGCTAGAAGCTGGCTCAAATGTAAAAGAATATCAGCACATGGTTTTCCAAGAGAGATTAGAAAATCTCCAAGGAGGACTACTTTATCAAGTTCAAATTTTGCAAGAGGTAAATATGAACTTTGAGACTTCTGCAAGAGTGTTAAAATGACTATCAGCAAAAAGTTGGTAAGGTAAAAGGTCTGCTCCTCAATAAATAAATTCATAGAAAAGAAAGAGGAAGTATTTTGTTTTCAAGAAGAATCAGGGTTTCTAAGCCTGATTGGGTCAGCAGCGTGCCAAGCAACGATCCAAGGCAGCAAATCGCATGAAGGAGGCACACCAAGAAAACAAAACATGAAGAGAAGTTTTTTAGAAATTATAGATAAAAAGGGGAAAAAGGTGAGGTGTACTAGACAGAAATGAATGAACTTGAAAGAGCTATAGAGAACTTAGAAGAAAACATTTATAATTGTTCTCAAAGCATCCCCAAAACCTAGGGTTTTGGTAAGGTGATTAGAGAAGGTGATGTTGGAAATACTGAGAGGCGAGGGTGAATCAATATTCCTTTCAATTAGATCATTAGTTAATCTTCAATTATTATCAGTTTTTGTACAATGATAGAAGCAAACAGGAGGAAGAAAAATTCACATAGTTTTTAAGGTGGAAACCCACTACAGGACAAAAACCACCTAATTCTTTTCTAATAATTCTTTAATATTCAACTCCAATCGAAAATAAAGCACCAACTTCCTAGAATATAGAAAAGCATTCTTCTCCATCTCCCACTGGACGGACGCTCCAACGCTCGAGATTCTTCAGTAGTCAACTGAACGGATGCCCCAACTCCTAATGAGCTACAACCCACCCTAGAACCACCCTACCATCCTATAGAAGAATAAAATAAGAATGGACTCCCGTAGTAGGGAAAATGGTCCACTTTACAATGATATAGAAAGATGTATAAGAAGAATATATACTAGACCATAACCCCAACTTTGACACAACCACCTAATGATGATCCTAGACCTCCTAGCACTGCCTCTTCAACCCTTGGCAGATAGACACTAGTACAATTTTTACAATAATGTATTTACAATGACTTAGTACAATGATACCTTTACAATGTTTGTATGCAGTGTTTCCCACTTGAAGACTTCATACGATGAAATTCTTGTTGTTTTTATGCACCTTGGTTACTGCTCCTATCATAATACCTTCTGCTGCACCTTGCTTTGCTTTGCTGCCATAGAAAGTCTGCTCCTTTGCAACCCTTGACAACACATGATTTAGATTTTTTCTTGCATTCTAGGAGATCAATATTAAATCTGGTGTATCTCTATTATTTTAGATCCTCAATATTTGATTTGTGGTCCTGTACTAGTCCCATGATTTGTCTTTCCAATGCCATAGGTCTGACCCAATTTGGATTCTTCAAGAGAGAGTTATACCCAATCTCTCACAATGCCCTAATTATGGACTGTTTCAGTAGAGCAAACTTGTACGACATGCCACGTGTCACTGTTTCTTCATTCAGATCTGCAATTGATAGAGAGAAAACTAAAATCTATGCACTATTTTTTACTTATTACGGAATTCCAATTTGATACTCAGAGAGAGAGAGTTATGATGATCTGACCAGGGTCACTTCTTTGAGATGAATTTCAAGAGCCTGCAAAAACCCTGACTTCCACAGATCATATCTCCAAAAAATTTGCACACCTTGATCTAAAATTTTTACAAAAGCTTCGTCAAGATTTCGAATTCAACTCATAAAAATTTCAGATCTTGAAACTTCATAGAAAAAATGTTAGAGCGAAAATTCTACGATGACCTGTTTCAGATGGAGAAATCCCTTCCATAAGGAGGAAATGAAGATCACAATTTATATAAATGATTAAGTTGAGAGGGGCTTCAACAAGTGAAAGTGGGAGGGATTTTAGGAGATAAAAAAATATTAATTATGAATTTTCAATGACCCATGCCCCAACCCCATGGGGTTTTAGCCCACTAACTGGGGGTACAAACTTCAAACATGAATATCTCTCAAACCGTGAAGAATTACATGGTGTGCCATATACCAATGGAAACATCTCGAAAAGTAGAAACCATCAAAAGAATTATTGACCTAGAATATATTAATCTGGTAGGTCAAACTTCCCATGCAATATTGGGTTAGCCGCTGGTGCTGTTTGGGTTGACATCAATGACAACCGCTGATCAACAATATCCCCCTTTGGCATTGATGGCAACACAAGTACTCCCCCTGCAATCATGGCACCTCTTCCTACAACATTATCTCCCCCTTTGACATCAATGAAAAAGGGTAACTCCCCTTGAAACACAACCATCTTGCGGACTTGTACACACTTCCACTCCCGTTGACACACAACTGTCTTGCAGACCTGTAATGTACTTCCACTCCCCCTTTATATTCTGAAAAAGGAAAATCTAATGAGAATGACAACCATTGATCAACAGGTGAAAGGGTAAGTTTGGACTCCATAATGACAGAAAATGGTTTCTAAAGATATCATTGTTTGCAAAGATTCCAAACTCATCCTAAGGATTTTTTCATGCCAAAAATGGTCAAACTGGTAAAATGATGATGCTAAGCCCCCATGATGACAACAGAAGGAATATTTGAAGGGGCTGTTGTGTGTAACATCCTAGAGTTTGCTAAGATAAAATGTACAATTGCTTCAAAGAACAAGGAAATGAGTACCAGTGAAAAGAGGGTTAAATTATCATATTATTCACCTACACTCAGTGGTCAAAAGACAAAAAAACATGATTTTGAGCTCCAAGATGGAAATTAAAGGTGATTATAAAATTGCTGCTGTGTAAATGAGTATGTGAAGCTTCAGGAACAAAGGGAAAGGAAACATCAATTTTTTATGGCACCTGCAAATCAGAAGTAGCCAAAGAAGGTAAAGGGAATGATTTGAATTCATAATGCATGTCAAAGGACAATTTTTGAAGGTGTTAATGTGTGAAATTCCCAGAAGATCCTCAAATGAGCTTATTATGCTTCAAAGGGAAACAAGAAGGTCAAGTTCATCATCTCAGCAACCTACAAAGTAAACATTGTAAAAGGGGTTACTGAGAAAAAGGTAAGAAAGGAAAATTGAATATTATGTTGAAAAACACAAGAATATTTGAAAACACTCCTGTGTGTAGTCCTCCAAATAAAACATCAAGTAAAGGTGTCAACTCAAGGAGCAAGAAGAAAAGGCTACTTCAGTATTTTTGTCACCTACAAGAAAAATGTATACATAAATATCAGAAAAAGTGAAAGGAGTCTAAAACAGGGAAAATTTTAGGGGCTAATATTCGTAGGTGGGCTAAATTTCCATGCTTTTTCAAAAAAAAAGAATAGTCAATTTCCATTTTTTCAAAAATTGATTCGCCCAAATTTTATAGTATAAAAATATTTTACCCTAAAAATCACCAAAAAATTGTATATACTAATATAAAATAATTAGAAACCTAAATAATTTTACAAAATATGATGAAAACTTTTACAATTTAAATATTGGGGACTAGTAAGATTCATTAAGGTTTCTAAACTTTAAGATAAACTTCCATCCTTAAAATTTTCCCTGGTCTAAAAACATCAGGGAAGTGGGTTCTAAAGATAAATTTAAATCTTTTGCCTATAAAATATCTTCTAACACTTCAGAAAAGTCACTTTTTCCTTATAAAGATCTTTAGAGAAATCAGGAGGAGAAACTGTGAGTTTTCAAATCAATTCAAGGAAAGTCTACTCGGCGCTACGCATTCAGGAAAGTGCTGTGTGACTGGAGTCTTGCTCTGCACACCTAGGTTTTTTCCTCGTGCACTTTTATTCTCTATTGCACGCATGTTTGTGTGTGCTATGCATTTGGCCGAATGCTACGTGTTCACCCGGCAGGCCCGATAGACTCGGCGGAATAACTCTGGTGTTGCACGCCCAGCACACAACGCTACGTGAAACCTGACCCAAAAGCTCGTTCAATTATGTGTGCAGCCTGACCAGACACCTCTACCGACTGGACTCGCCCGTGACCTACTATGTGTTCAGCTCGACCCGACAACCCGTGTCAGTGCTGCGCATTTGGCTAGGATGGCCTCCTACACCTGCAAAACCTCAAGTCAGCTCAGAAGAGCCTCCAAGTTGCTATCAAGGGTATCTAAAACATATTTAAGTGGTAATTGGATGTCCTAAATCTCCTCTCCAAGAATTTGATGTTTGTTAAAGAATTGAAAACCCTAAGTGAAAACCTAAGTTTTATGCTCAAGAACACCATTGTTTAAAGACACTCTTTCATCTGCATACTAAGAGTGCATATAAAGTGCTTTGATTAGGAGGTTGCTCATTCACCTAACTCTCACTCCATTTGCCAAATCAGTCCCTTACACTATAAAGCATTAACATTGCATACCCCCATCATCTCATATTGTCATCATTACTAAGGTGTTTTCACAGCAGGGTTTGACATATCAGTTGGTTTTCAGTTAGCTTGTTTAGCCTCTCATTCTGCCCAATTTTTCCCTCCACTCATTCATTCTCATCCTTCACTTGCATAATTTATCCTATCATTACCATTTCATTACACTCTTCCACATCCATTTCATAAGCAGAGCTAAGGTTTTCAAGGGAAAAAGTGGTCAAAATTTCAAGATAAGGAGGAAATGGTAGTGAAGAATAATGCCAAGTGCCTAGGAGGCATTAACACAAAGGTGGAAGGATTAATAGGTTTGAACCTTAAAACATAATGGAGCTTAATTCCTCTCCTATGACTATCACATGTTTCCAAAATGTAGGCTGCTATTAATTTTGTGAGAGAGTACAGCAAGTACAGAATCACCCCGAGCTGACTAGGCTCTCCATCCTTAATGTACATGAGAAACAAGTCAACCTGGTAGGGGTACAATTTGAGCTGTCATCAGATGCAATTACTATTGCCACTTGGATACCTAGTGTTGGTGAAAATCGGTTCTAACATTTCAATTTAGACATAAGCCACTATGATTCATTCCTCAAGCCTAGATACAAAGACAACAATAAATCTATATTCCCTTTTTCACATTTTCTTGAGAGGTATGCACCCATGATGAGGGTCATTATGAAATACTTCACATGTGAGGGAAGGTTTTCTAGGATTTATTCCTATCACATCAGATTGATCATGCACTCTACTAGCGTTAATATGTTGCATTTTCCTTACTATCTCTATAGGAGTATTAAAAAGATGTCTTAGATTGTATAAAAGAGATACCTTTCACAACAAATGCATAGCATATTTCACCACTCTCTCATCAAGATGGTTGTGATGCATCAATTGGAGAAAAAGGGTATTCCATGGGAGGTTTTCATTTCCCATGAAGTGTTCACCAACCCACAACCTCATCCTCAGAAAAACATGCCTTCATCATCTCATCCTCCTGTCATTACTCCTCCGTCATCTCCTGATGAGCATGCTTCACCATCTACACATATTCCTTCACCTCAAGACAACCCCCCTTCTTCACCCTCTCCCAATGCATCAGGTAATGAGGAAAGAGAAAATAAACAATCAAGTGACCATGAAGGAGAGGGTGATGATAAATCAAGTAGTGAAGTAGAAGAAAATGAAGAGGTAGAGGTATGTAATGAGGAAAAAATCATGGAAACTGAAGGCATTAATTATGTTGGCAATCAAGAGGAAAATAGTGAGGAGTCAAACAAACAAAAATCAGCTAGTGAAGATGATGAGGGAAGTGAAGAAGTTATAGAGGATAGAAGTGAAGAAAGTGGCCAAGAAGACATGGAGGTAGATGTAAATGAATATGAGGAAGATGATGAATAAATCAGCCGAAGTGATAATGATGATGTTGGTAGTGAAACTAAGACCCATGATGACAGTGAAAACAGTGAGGCCGATAGTGATGATGAAGGAAATTTAGAAACCAATGATGGACCACCTAGCAGTCAAGATGATGTGAATGAGGAAAGCAGCAGTGAGGAGGAAGACAATAAATAACATGGCAGTGAAAAAAAGAGCCATGGTGATAGTCATGACAGTGAAAACACTAAGGCTTCTAGCAGTAATGGGGAGAAAAATGAAGGTGCAGAAAAGAGTGAAGAGGAAGAAGGAGACAGTGAAAAAATGAGCCATGATGGAAATAGGTTAGAGGAGGTAGATATCAGTGAGAATGAGGAACAAAATGATCAGGCTAATGTAAATAAGGTAAGAAACAGTGCAGAAACAAATGATGAAGCACCTAGCAGTCAAGACAATGAAGGCAAGGCTGATATAAATGATGCCAATATCAGTGATGATGACAGCCCACAAGTCAGTGAACAAAATGAAGATTCCAAAAGTTGTGAAGAAGAATAAAATGAGGTTGATAGCAAAGAAACAAATATCAGTGACGCAGAGGAGAATAATGAAGATAATGACAGTGCAGAAATCAGTGATGAAGCAAAGAGCATGGAGAAACATGAAAGTAGCCATGAGAGTAGCCATGAGAGCCATAAGGACAACAAGGATATCACTGATGATGATAGTCAAGATGAAAACCATGGTGAAGACACAAAAATGAGCACAATTAAACCTTTTTATTTGATTTATCAAAGAGGAAGTAGGCATGTGTTTGTTACGTCTAAAAGGAAAGCGGCCATGCCTTCCACTTCAATCAAACAGCTGGACAAAGGAAAAGAGAAATTCATAGAGGGAAAGGAAGAAGATCAGCATGAGACTAAGTGGGAATTTGAAATAATTCATGTTGACAGTGATGATGAGAACGAGGAAAGGTTTATAATACTGTTTTTCAAGGGTAAGGATGCCTAAATCAAGGATTTGCAAGCCAACATAGTTAGAGCCAGGAATGTCATCCATTATTATGAGACTGAAAACAAGCATTTGGAGGCATAAAAGGCCATTTATGAGGTTATGGAAATCAAAGCCCGGAAAGAGGCTGAAAGGACCAAGGTTAGGCTTGATGAAGTCTTGGGTGTTTTTGATGAGAGTGAATATGAAGAAGGACAACTATCTAGAAGAAGGCCAAGAACAATGGGCTTGAGAAGGCCTTGGCCAAGGAGAAGGAACAAGAAACAACATTGGCAGAGAAACTCACTCCAAGTGAGATGCTTGCCATGGATATTGAGTATGATAGGTAGCCTTGGTTGGAGAGGGCTAATACATACTTGGAGGATCAGCTAGCAAAGACACAAAGAGACCTTGGCCTTCATAAGAAAATGGCCAAGCACTATGCCTCGAGGAATCAAATTGCAAGGGCCAAGCTCAAAAGAGCCCTTGCCAAAATTCAAGAACTCAAGGAGGCAAAATACCAAGCAAACCTTTAAATCCTAGCTGATGATTCTCTACTGGAATCCCAAACACCATGAGGGAGATATTTGAAAATTTTGGCAATTTTTTGACATTTTTGGTTTTTTGACTGATTTTGAGGGCCAAAGGGAGTAGCGCCCTTGCTGCTGCGCTTTTTACACAGGAATCCATTGAAGGTAAAGTTTACATTTTTTTATTCATCAGGCCAAGGGCATCATGCACACCAAATTTCAGATCATTTGGATCAATTGTGGTCCTCCAAAAGGCCCAAAACATGCAAATTTTCACCTTTCTACCATGTTTTTAGGGCTGGCACTGTGCCCTTAGCATCCTTCGGAGTTTTTGTTTTTCAATAGGTTAATGGAGTCTAATCAGAAATCCAAGGGCAGTTTTGAAAATCAGACTTGACAGGATTTCCAACGAGCCATCACGGGGCTCATTCCAACATCGAGAAGACCTTCAAAATTCAGCTGCAAGGTGACCCAGTTTTCTCGTGTAGGCACTGTGCCCTTGGACCTCCCTGCTATGCCCTTATGTGAAAAAGTAAAAAAATGACACTCATTTATGGCAAATGGATATTTTTGTGGATTTTAGGAAATCACTCCAAAGTTAGGTGTTAGGAGTTTGTTTTCATTTATTTCCTTAGATATTTTATGCCTTAGGCCTTGCATGGTCTCTTTGGACATCAATGGTATTTATGAGTATTTATCACATTTTCAAACCCTAGTTAGGGTTTTGGTATTCCTTCCTTGTTAAATGAAACATTGAGGCCTCATTGTACATTTTGCATGATTATTGAGAGTAATACATAGACTTTGAGATTGAAGAGAAATTTGGCTTTGATTTTTGTGGATAGCTTAACTTGCTAGACAATCGAGAAGGCTCACTTATAGGATCCTTGAGCATAGTTAATGGTGATTTGTTCCTTATTTAGTTCTTTTTTTCTCATGTTATCATTTTTTTCCATCTTTCTATTGCAGTAGGACAAAAGTTTTAGGCTAAGAAATGTTGTTTAGAGGCACCTTAGCTTTGTTTGTTCTTCATTGCTTCTATGTTTTCCTCTGCTAGGCCAGCTTAGAGAATTATTAGCTGCTCTCTAAACCCACTCATGCTTGTTTATCTTAAATATGATTGAATAAGGAAAATTTCAAAGTAGTTTTATGGCTAGCCCTGCTCTTCTCTATGCTTAAACATTGTTTTTAAGGTCTATGATTCTCCATGCTCTTTTTCTTATCTTAAAAAGTATATTTGGAGGTATTTAGAGCTTGATTAATGAAGTTAGGATTTTCCTCTTCTTTGATCTCTACTATATGTTTATCTTATATCTTTTCTTAGCTTGAAGGTGAAATCAATAGAAGATTTACAAGTTTCTTACCTTCTATAGTTCACTTGATTGTTGTCTTTATGCTTGCTTGCTAGGGTTTAGTCAAAAAATTTATTGGTATGCCCTATCTTTCATTATTTCTTCATGCTTAGTATACTTAAAGGCCATTCTTGTTAAGGGATTTGTTGAAGGATTCTTAACTTCCCTTTTGCACCTACTATGTTCACAAATTTGATGTTCACTCCACTCACACAAAGCCTTTAGATCCATTTGACCTAGTTAGATTTGTCCTGTGATGCACCCCAGATCTATTGTTAAAATTTTCAAGACCTTTTTGTAGACTCCATAGCCCAATGTCTTAACCCTCACTCACTCTATCTATCACTACTTCACAACCTACCCAACCAACCAACCAAACAAACAAGCAAACCCCAATCCCTATAACTAGCCTAAAATCAAAACCCTAAAAACTATAAAGTTCACATCCTTTACACAAACATAGAGAGAGCCATGTCTAAGTCCAGGAAGGCTAGGTCCTAGGACTCCAAAGATTGGTTTGATGTTACCCCTAGACATTTAGCCTTGCCAATATAACAAATTACGGGGAAGTAACATAATGGTGATCATGGTGAGACCTTCTGAGTCAATAACATCTAAGTATTCCTTAGGAACTAAAAAAACCCATAAAAATCCTTAGATTGGTATTTAGTTATTTATGGTGGACAACAAGTACATCCTTAAAACAATAAACATCATCCACCTGGTGACTCCACTGGTCTTCAGTAGCCCTGTTGACCCCATTAGTTCTCACATACTCCCCTGTGAATGCATTAAATAGTCCTAATATTGCTAATGGTGGACAAAAAAGTTGAAATCATCCACCTAGCGACTCCACAGCTCTCAATAGACTGGAAGACTCCACTGGTAGAGGACTCTAGACTGGTTGAAAGGATGCAGTGACCCTTTATGATTTACAAACATGGATCCAACGATACAAAGGAGATATGCTCCAATTAATTTCTTGAAAACCTACCCAACCAACTAAACAAATAGACAAGCAAACACTAATCCCTATAACTAGCCTAAATCAAGACCCTAAACACTATCAAGTTCACATCCTTTACACAACATAGAGAGAGCCCTCTTTGAGTCTAGGAAGGCTAGGTCCTAGGACTCCAAAGACTCATTTGATATTACCCTTGTAAATTTGGTCTTGCCAATCTAACAAATCACATGGAACTAACATGATGGGCGGTGGATGATATCCATAAAGTGCCATAAATGGGGTCATTGTTGTTGCAATATGGAAGTAAGTGTTAGACCACAATTCAGTGAGAGGTAAGCACTTGACACATTTTTCTTGCTTATCTGATATAAAACAATGAAGATATCCTTCCAAACATTTATTCAATATCTCAGTTTAACCATTGGATTGAGGATGATAAGATGAGCTATGAGTAAGCTGAGTACCCAAAGAAGAGAATAATTCCATCCAAAAATTTCTTGTAAAAATGGGATCTCTGTCACTTACAATAATCTTTGGGTTTCCATGTAGCTTTTCAATTGTTTCCATAAATGCAGTAGCAACTGTACTTTATTTAAATGGATGAGATAATGCACAAAAGTGTGCATACTTGGTAAGTTTATCAGCTAACACAATAATGACACTCTTTCCTTTGAACTTAGGTAAAACTGTGATAAAATCCATTGAAATATCTTCCAAACAGTGACTTGGAATGGATAAAGCTTATAGAAGACCCGAGGTCTTAATTGTCTCAACTTTATTTTGCTGCAAAACCAAACATTCTGCCACAAAATTTTTGAATATAAGATTTAAGGCCATCCCAAAAAAATCTTTCTTCACCCTCTTGTAACTTCTTAAAAATCTCGAGTGTCCTCCTAAAGGAGAAGTGTGCAATTCCAAAAGAATCTTTTGTTTTAGATTGGAATTCTTGCAAATATATAAGCGATCTTTGTACCATAAGGAATCATTTTTCCAAGTAAATGTATCAGATGTACTACAGTCTTGCTGCAAATTTTGAATGTGTGTCCACACTTCTTCGTCCTTATTCCATTCATCCCTTAATTCAGTTATCCAATCTAGTTGGATAATAGAAATGGCACAAAGCAATGCTTCCACCTCTTCATCCTTTCTTGAGAGTGCATCTGCAATAACATTTAGCTTCCCTTTTTTCTAGATGATTTCAAAGTCATAACCCAACATCTTTCTGACCCATTTTTTCTACTCTTCTTAGGATAGTATTTGTTCCAAAAAGTGTTTAAGACTATCATGATCAATTTTTACCTTGAAGTGTCTTCCCTTTAGGTAAGGTCTCCATTTCTTTAGTGCATGTAGTATTTCAAACATATTGTTCTCATAAATAGCCTTTTGTAAATACTTTCCTTTGATTGGAAAACTTTCAAAATCAATGGGTCTTCCTTCTTGCATTAAAACAACACCAATTCCATTTCTTGAGGCATCACATTCCACAATAAAGGTTTTTTGTGAAGTCTGGCATAGCTAAGACTGGTGCTAGGCACATTACCTCTTTAAGATGTTCAAAGGCCTTAGTTGCTTTAGGAGTCCATGAAAATGCATCTTTCTTCTATAATGTTGTTAGAGGTGCTGCTATTCTCCCATAATTCTTAACAAAATTGCGATAATACCCTGTTAACCCCAGAAATCCATGCAACTGCTTTATGGTTGTGGGGACTTTCCACTCCTTAATGGATTTAATTTTGTTAGGGTCTACCTCTTGTACTCCAAAGAAAAATTTGGATGTTTTTTCATATAATTGTTTCTCCTCAAATAGTTTGAGCACTCGTTCAACATGTTGAACATGATCCTTCCAAGGCCTGTTGTAGATTAGTACATCATCAAAAAATACTAGTACAAATTTTCTAAGGAAGGATTTGAAAATGGAATTCATAAACCCTTGAAATGTAAAAGGTGCATTGGTAATGCCAAAAGGCATGACCAAAAATTCATAATCACCCTCATGAGTTCGAAATGTTGTTTTAGGAATATCTTCAGTCTTCATTCTAATTTTATGATATCTTGAATGAAGATCCAACTTGGTAAAATAAATTTCTCCACGTAATTCATCTAATAATTCATCAATAAAAGGAATGGGAAATTTATTTTTAATAGTGAGCTTATTGAGCTCCCTATAATCTGGACACATGCACCATGATCCATCCTTCTTGTGCACCAATACTATTGCAGCAGAGAAATAACTTTGACTAGGTTGAATTATACCACCCTCTAACATTTTTGTAATAATATGTTCAATTTCTCTCTTTTGGACATAAGGATATCTGTAAGGGTTGATGTTTGGAGGAACATTTCTTGGAATCAAATGAATATAATTATCATGATCACGAATAGGTGGGAGTCCTTTGGGAGTTTCAAAGACCTTAGAATGATTGTACAAGGCTTTTTGGAGATCTGGAGAAAAAGATGATTTTGATGTTGGAACTTCTAGTGAGCATAATTTTTCAATTACACCTTGTTTATCTTTATTCAAAATATTTTTCATGAAATTAGATCTTATTATCTTTCCTGCCTTCGCTACGATACCCCTTAATTCAATTTCCTTTCCTTCAGAAAAAAAATTTAAAAAAAAAATCAAGAAAAGTTCTTGAAAATTAAAATTTACCATCCCCAAAGATTGTAACAATTTTACTCCTCATACAACATCAACACCTCCCATTGGGATGGAAAACATTGTACTATTCAATACATATTCCCCCATGGATAGCTTGATATTATGGAATTTTCCAGAGAAATTTATAGTTCCTCCATTTTGAACCATCACTTGACATTCTCATGCTGGGTATAGGAAACAATTCAATTCCTTGGCTACCTTACAATGAATAAAATTATGGGTACTACCCAAATAAATGAACACTATTACCTTTTCTTCTTGATATATCCTTCTATATTGAGCATTTTATGAGTGGTAATTCCTGCCAATTCATTACACGATATGGTCAGACTCGTTTATTCTTCTTCTAGGGTTAGTTCCTAGTGTATATCCTCTTCTTTTCAAGTTTCTTGTTCATTTTATTCCTCCTCTCCACAATCTATATAAAATAATTTCCTCTCATCACACTTATGACCTTTAGTGTATTTCTATCAAAAATGTAGCAAAGCAATTTTGCTCATTTTTCTTGCAATTGTTGTGGTGTCAACCTTGTAGGTTGTGGAAGTCTAGGAGTATCCACACTTCCATATTTATAGATGTGAGTGGTAGGCTTCCTTGACGCCATAATTTTAAATTCATTTTTTCTTACCAACCTGACTTCCTTCTCCAATGAATAAGGTTCCCAAACACAAACTTCATGTTGGATGTTATCCTTTAAACTCCCTATGAAGACATCAATCCTATGTTCGTCTGGAATATCAGCTACCCTTATATTCAATTTTTGGAACTCCTCAATGTGCTCCACCACTGAACCCTTTTGTTTGAGATTTATCAATTGGCTATAGAAGGTGTTTTTATTTGTATCCTCATAATGTGATATCATTTCCTCCGTAAAAATTGACCAAGTGACAATTTTTTTATGGGAGCAAAGTCATCGATACCATACAAACGTATTTTGTTATAAATGTAAAGTTTCAATGCATACCTTTTGTGTGTTTTTCACATTATTGAGATAAAAATATTGCTCCATCTATAGTATCCATGTTACAGGATCCTTGCCATCAAACTTCCTCATATCTATCCTTAGAATGTGGTAGTTCTCCAATCCAACATTAGAGTTTATGAAATTACGATTAACATTTATTTTGTTTTCATCATGAGTTTCCTCTACTATCTTTTCGCAATTAGGAATGATTTCTTGTATCAACTTTGACAAACCTTCCTTCAAACCTTCCATTTTTTCTTCCATACCATCCTTCAAACCATCCATCGTAGCTTCCACACCTTTATTCAAACCATCCATCTTAGCTTCCATGCTTTTCTTCAAAACATCCAATTCATTTTTTGTTGCTCTTTGCGAGAGAGAAATTTGGTGCACTTGCTCTTGTAATTTTGACATGTCATGCTGCATTTCTTCATCTTAATGAGTCATAGTAGAGCCTTCTGAATGCTTAATGGGTGTTGAATTATTTTTACGGGGAATTTTAGAACCCAATATTGATATCTATTCTACAATATGCCCTTGAAATCAGTTCAAATTGATTCTTCAAACAAGACTTATGCAATTCGGGAAAAAAAATACACAACCTTTTCTTGATTTCAAGGAGCTCGATATTGAAATTGAATTATATATGTGATTTCAGATCTTCAATATCTAAAATTCAGCCATATAGTAGCACTCTGAATCTTCTTTCGAATGCCATATGTCTGACCTGATTTGGATTCTTCAAGGAAAAGTTATGCCCAATCTCCCACAATGACCTAATTATATACAGGTTCAGTAGAGTGAACTTGTACGACGTGTCACATGTCATTGTTTCCTCCTTCGGCCCTGAAATTGATACAAAGGAAACTACAGTCCATTTACTTGTGGCCATTTTTTACAGAATTCCAATCCGACGCTCAGAGAGAGAGTTATGACGATTTTCCGACGGTCATTTCTTTGAGATGAAATTCGGGAGCTTGAAAAAACCCTAACTTCCACAGATCATATCTCCGAAAATATTGCGAACCAAGATCTAAAATTTGTACAAGAAGTTCCACAGGATTTCGGCATGATCCAAGGAAAATTTTAGGGGCTAATATTAGTAGGTGGGCTACTTTTTTATGCTTTTTCCCAAAAAAAGATTCACCAATTTCCATTTTTTTCTAAAATGATTCACCCAAGTTTTATAGTACACCATTATTTTACCTTTAAAATTTCCAAAATATTATAATTCATAACATAAAATCATTGGGAATCTAAATATTTCTGCAAAAATATCACCAAATTTTTTAGAATTTGCATATTAGGGACTAGTAAGATTTACCAAGGTTTCTAAACTTTAAGATAAAATTCCATCCTTAAAATTTTCCCTGTCGGCATTGATCTGTAAAATTTTTAGCTTACAAACCTTCGTAGAAATAAAATTATAGCGCAAATTCCACAATTACCTGTTTTAGCTTAAATTCGGGAGCCTAAAACAACCCTAACTTCCACAGATCATATCTCTGAAAATATTGTGAATCATGATTTGAAATGTTTACATGACATTCCTCAAGATTTCAGATTCGCTCTATAAAAATTTTAGCTTCTAAAACTTCGTAGGTAAAACGTCATAGCGAAAATTCCACGACGACCTGTTTGGAGTAGCAAAACCCTAGAATCCAAAGCTCTGATACCAAATGTTATGAAACCACCTCCCAAAATAGAATAAAGGAGACATAAACGCCCCAAAAATAAGCCACTCCAAGGGGGAAACCTATAATACATTACATAAATGAGAAATTCTTGGATGATACAAATGACAAAACCTCCTTTCTATATACAGGAGTCCATGGGACCACAATGTAATCCTAGACAACCTAAAAATAATAATTTAAGGGCACAATAATAACAATATGGGGGTTACAGGGGTACAACAATAACAATAAGGGGGTTACACTAACAAAAATAAGGGAATATACTAGTAATATAGGGACCTAACAAATTTGGAGGATTAGGAGGAGCTGTAGTTTTTTTGGGTGCCTTATCTTTGGTTCCCTTCTTCTAGTATTTTCCCCACTAGATGATTTCATTACATGAATATATTCTTGCTAAGTTTGTTGTGGAAGTGAAGAAAAGGAGGGGGAAGGAACAACAGGTTATACTAGGGTCAAAGCCATGTAAGGTGTAAGTCGGTAGGGGAGATTTTGTGGGGTGATCAATGTACCATACTGGTATCCCCAAGGTAATGTTGGGTAAAATCAACGTAGCCCTGAAAGGGACAAAAAAAAATCTAGGTGGGGGAATAAGCAAGGTATCTAACCCAAAGGATAATGGCCTGGAGGAACTTCTCCTGGATCATTAATTGTTAGGTCCCTATATTACTAGTATAGTCCCTTATTGTTGTTAGTGTAACCCCCTTATTTTTATTGTTGTACCCCTCTAACCCCCATATTGTTATTATTGTGCCCTTCAATTATTATTGTTAAGTTGGCTAGGATTACATTGTGGCCCCATGGACTCCTATATATAGAAAAGAGGTTTTGTCATTTGTATCATCCAAGAATTGTTCATTCATGTAATGTATTAGAGGTTTCCCCCTCGAAGTGGCTTATTTATAAGGCGTTGATATCTATTTTCTTCTATTTTTGGAGCTGGTTTCTCAACATTTGGTATCAGAGCTTTGGATTCTAGGGTTTCGCTGATCAAAAAAGGTCATCATGGAATTTTCTCTATAACATTTTTTATATAAAGGATTAGAAGCTAAAAATTTTCGAGTGCAAAGCCAAAATACTGAGGAAAGTCTTTGAAAAATTTCAAATCTTGGTTCACAATATTTTCGGAGATATGGTCTATGGAAGTTAGGTCTTTTGCAGGCTCCCGAATTTCATCTGAAAGAGGTGATCATGGGAAAATATTCATAACTCTCTCTCTGAGAATTGGATTGGAATTTTGTAAAAAGTGGCTGCAAGTACACAGACTTTGGTTTCCTTTTTATCAATTTCAGAGCCGAAGGAGGAAATAGTGACACATGGAAATTCATACAAGTTCATTCTATTGAACTAGTCCATAATTAGGTCATCATAGGAGATTGGCCACAACATTTTCTTCAGGAATAAAAATAAGGTCAAACCTATGGAATTCGAAAGAGAATTCAGAGGGCTACCTCAGTGCCAAATTTCAGATATTGAAGATCCGAAATCACAAAGATAATTCAGTTTCAATATCGAGCTCCTCAAAAGAAAGAAAAAAGTGTGTATTTTTTTCCCGAATTGCATAAATCTTGTGTAAAAAAAAAAAATAAGTTTGAAGTGATTCCAAAGGCCTATTGAACATATATTTCAGTATTAGGTTCTGAAATTCCTCTTAAAAAGAATTCAACACCCATTAAGCCCTTAGAGTACTCTACTATGACTCATGAAGATGAATAATTGCAACATGATCTATCAAAATTACAAGAGCAAGTGCACCAAATTCCGCTCTCGCAAAGAGCAACAAAAAATGAAATGGAAGTTTTAATGAAAGGTGTGGAAGCTAAGATGGATGGCATGGAAGCTGGCGTGGAAGATAAGATGGATGACATGGAAGAAAAAATGAAAGACAACATGGAAAACATGAAGAATGATCTAAAAGCGGACATGGAAGGTTTGACAAAGTTGATACAAGAAATTTTTCCTAATGGCGAAAATATAGTAGAGGAAACTCATGATGAGAACAAAATAAATGTTAATCCTAATTTCATAAACTCTAATTTTGGATGGAAGAACCACCATATTCCAAAGATGGATATGAGTAATTTTGATGGCAAGGATCCCATAACATGGATACTACAGATGGAGCAATATTTTGATCTCAATAATCTGCAAAACACACAAAAGGTATGCATTGCAAATTTACATTTAGAAAAAAATACATTTGTATGGTATCAATGGCTTTGGTCTCGTAAAAAAATTTTCACTTGGTAAATTTTTACAGAGGAAATGATACCACATTATGAGGATACAAAGAGCAATACCTTCTTTATCCAATTGATAAATCTGAAACAAAAGGGTTCAGTGTCAAAGCACATTGAGGACTTCCAAAAACTGAATATAAGGGTAACTGATATTCTAGAGGAACATAGGATTGATGTCTTCATAGGTACTTTAAAGGATAAGATACAACATGAAGTCCATGTTTGGGAACCTGATTCATTGGAGAAGGCATTCAGGTTGGCAAGAAAAATTGAATGTAAAATTATGGCGACAAGGAAGCCTACCACTCACATCTATAAAGATGGAAGTGTTGCTACTCCTTGATTCCACAACCTACAAGGTTGAGACCACAACAATTGAAAGAAAAAAGAGCAAAATGGATTTGTTACAGTTGTGATAGAAAATACACTAAAGGTCATAAGTGCATTGAGAAGAAATTATTTTACATAGATTGTGAAGAGGAGGAAGAAAATGAAGAAGAAACTTCAAAAGTAGAGGATATACACCAGGAAGAAACCCTAGAAGAAGAAGAAATGAGTCTGACCATATCATGTAATGAATTGGCATGAATTACCACTCGTCAAACTCTCAAGATAGAAGGACATATCAAGAAGAAAAAGGTAATAGTGTTGATTGATTCGGGTAGTACCCATAATTTTATTCATTGTAAGGTAGCCAAGAAATTGAATTGTTTCCTATACCCGACACCAGAATGTGAAGTGATGGTTGCGAATGGAAGAACTATAAATTTCTCTGGAAAATGCATAATATCAAGCTATCCATGGGGGAATATGTATTAAATAGTTCAATGCTTTCCATCCCAATGGGAGGTACTGATGTTGTACTAGGAGTACAATGGTTACAATCTTTGGGGATGGTAGTTTTTAATTTTCAAGAGATTTTCTTCAATTTTTTTTCAGAAGGAATGGAAATAGAAATATGGGGTATCACAGGGAATCCAGGAAAGATAATAAGCTCTAATGTCATGAAAAAGCTGCTGAAGAAATAACAATGGAGCGTAATTGCACAATTATGCTCACTGGAAGTTCCAACATCAAAATCATCTATTTCTCCAGATCTCCAAAAAGTCTTGGACAATCATTCCAAGGTGTTTGATACTCCCAAAGGACTCCCACCTATTCGTGATCATCATCGTGCTATTCATTTGATTCTAGGAAGTGTTCGTCCAAACATCAGGCCTTACAGATATCCTTATGTCCAAAAGAGCGAAATTGAACATATGATTGCACAAAATTTAGAGGATGGTATAATTCAACCTAGTCAAAGCTTTTTATTTTCTCTAGTAGTATTGGTGCACAAGAAATATGGATCATGGTGCATGTGTCCGGATTGTAGGGATCTCAAAAATCTCACTATTAAATATAAATTTCCCATTCCTGTGATTGATGAATTATTGGATGAATTACATGGAGCAATTTATTTTACCAATTTGGATCTTTGTTTGGGATATCATCAAATTAGAATGAATACTAGAGATATTTTGGAAACAAAATTTCAAACTCATGAGGGTCATTATGAATTTTCGGTCATGCCTTTTGGCCTTACCAATGCACCTTCTACATTTCAAGGGTTGATGAATTCCATTTTCAAACCCTTCCTTAGAAAATTTGTGCTAGTATTTTTTGATGATATACTAATCTATAGCAGGTCTTGGAAGGATCATGTTCAACATGTTGAGGGGGTGCTCAAACTATTGCAGGAGAAACAATTATATGCAAAAACATCCAAATGCTTCTTTGGAGTACAAGAGGTGGAATATCTGGGTCATATTGTATCTCACGAGGGTGTTAAGGTAGACCCTAACAAAATTAAAGCCATTAGGGAATGGAAAGTCCCCACAACCATAAAGTAGTTGCGAGGATTTCTCGGGTTAACAGGGTATTATCGCAAGTTTGTTAAGAATTATGGGAGAATAGCAGCATCTCTAACAACATTATTGAAGAAAGATGCATTTTCATGGACTCCTGAAGCAACTAAGGCCTTTGAACGTCTTAAAGAGGCAATGTGCCTAGCACCGGTCTTAGCTACGCCAGACTTCACAAAAACCTTTATTGTGGAATGTGATGCCTTAGGAAATGGAATTGGTGCTATTTTAATGCAAGAAGGAAGACCCATTGCTTTTTAAAGTCGTCCAATCAAAGGAAAGTATTTACAGAAACCTATTTATGAGAAGGAAATGTTAGCAATATTGCATGCACTAAAGAAATGGCGAACTTACCTAATGGGAAGACACTTCAAGGTAAAAACTGATCATGATAGTCTTAAACACTTTTTGGAACAAAGACTATCTTCAGAAGAGCAGCAAAAATGGGTCACAAATATGTTGGGTTATGACTTTGAAATAATATACAAAAAAGGAAAGCTTAATGTTGTTGCAGATGCACTCTCAAGAAAGAATGAAGAGGTGGAAGCATTTCTTTGTTCCATTTCTATTATCCAACCAGATTGGATAACCGAAGCAAGAGATGAATGGAAGAAGGACAAAGATGTATGGACACTCATTCAAAATTTGCAGCAAGATCCTAGTACATCTGATACATTTAGTTGGAAAAATGATTCCTTATGGTACAAAGATCGCTTATATATTTGTAAGGATTCCCAACTAAAACAAAAGATTCTTCTGGAATTGCACACTTCTCCTTTAGGAGGACACTCAGGATTTTTAAAAACTTACCACAGGGTGAAGAAAGAATTTTTTTGGGATGGCCTTAAATCTGATATTCGAAAGTTTGTGGCGGAATGTTTGGTTTGCCAGCAGAATAAAGTGGAAAAAATTAAGACCTCGGGACTTCTACAACCTTTATCCATTCCGAGTCAACGTTGGGAGGAGATTTCAATGGATTTTATCACAGGTTTACCTAAGTCCGAAGGAAAGAGTGTCATCATGGTGGTAGTTGATAGACTTACCAAGTATGCACACTTTTGTGCATTATCTCATTCATTTAAAGCAAGTACAGTTGCTACTACATTTGTGGACAGAATTCAAAAGCTACATGGAAGCCCAAGGGTTATTGTGAGCGACAGAGATCCCATTTTTACGGGAAATTTTTGGACGGAGTTATTTTCTTGTTTGGGTACTCAATTAGCTCATAGCTCATCTTATCATCCTCAATCTAATGGTCAAACAAAGATAGTAAATAAATGTTTGGAAGGATATCTTCGTTGTTTTGTATCTGATAAAAAAACACAATGGGTCAAGTGGTTACCTCTTGCTGAATGGTGGTATAACACTTCCTTCCATACTGCAGCAAAAATGACCCAATTTATGGCACTTTATGGATATCATCCACCATCCATCACATCATCTTTAAGGGAAAATTCGAAGGTTCAAGCAGTGGAAGATCACATCGAGCATCAGCAAGAAGTTCTCCAACTCTTAAGGGATAACCTGAATTTGGCACAAAATCGAATGAAACAACAGGCAGATCAACATCGTAGCGAGAGAAGTTTTGATGTAGGAGATTGGGTATTTTTACGGCTACAACCATACAAACAAATGTCCCTCAAGCAAGCAAAGAAGGATAATAAATTATCGCCAAAGTACTATGGTGCTTACAAGGTTTTGCAAAAGATTGGTACTATAGCATACAAATTGGAGCTTCCCGTTTCTTTGCGAGTGCATCCAGTTTTCCATGTTTCATGCTTAAAAAGGTTATAGGGGACAAAATTTCAGTTCAAACAATATTGCCAAAACTTGATGAGGAAGGAAAAACCATATTGGAACTTGAAGCAGTGACGGAAACAAGAACTCAACAACTATGAAATCGATCAATTTCAGAGTATCTCATCAAATGGAAGAGCTTACCCACTGAATATTATACATGGGAAGATGAGAATTTCATACAAAATTACCCGGAGCTACTCAAGCGTTGAGGACAACACTTTTTTGAAGGAGAGGAGCATGTTAGGTCCCTATATTACTAGTATATTCCCTTATTGTTGTTAGTGTAACCCCCTTATTGTTTTTAGTTTAGCCCCCTTATTGTTATTGTTGTGCCCCTGTAACCCCCATATTGTTATTATTGTGCCCTTCAATTATTATTGTTAGGTCAGCTAGGATTACATTGTGGCCCCATTTACTCCTATATATATAAAGGAGGTTTTATCATTTGTATCATCCAAGAATTGTTCATTCATGTAATGTAATGGAGTTTCCCCCCTCGAAGTGGCTTATTTATAAGGTGTTGATATATATTTTCTTCCATTTTTGGAGCTGGTTTCTCAACATTAATACTTGTAGGAATGATTCCTAGTTGGAATGGACTAGGAGAGACAACATCAGAAGGAAGATATCCTTGAGGAATTATAATTGTATGCTAGGTTAAGTTTGGAATAGCAAGTTTCGTATGCGGTGGCTGCTGGATGGGAATCTGAGACCACTTGTGAACAACCTATGACGCTTGCATCATGAAAACATTAAACAAAGTAGGCTCACAAGGGCTAGGTGGTGGACCATATTAAGAACCAAGAAAGGTGGAATATTTATACACTCTAGGAGAGACATTGGTGAGGGATGAGACAACCATATTCCTAGTCATCGATGAGATATTGGATTGGAGTGAAGTCTGAGCCTTAGGATCATAATATGTCAACTGATCGACAATGATTATCATTATGTTATGTGGAAATCACATCTTACATAAAGACACAGATGCATCAACTGACATGGAAATGGTATAACTACGACCCAGAAGGATTTTATAATCCAATGGTGCATCTATGACTTCGATGCAAATAGAGACAATATTCCTGGAAATAGTTATAGAATAGTTTCAATATAAGCCAAGGGGTTGTGATGGATGACCGTCCTATGCAGAAAGAGTGATGGTAGATGGGGACATGTCAGGTGAACCATATTTCTTCCAAATAATAGTAGCCATCACATAGGTGGAGGTGCCTTCATCTATGATACATCCCTGAACATTGGCATTTCTTATGTACAATGCTATTTGAAATGTGGCATATGAAGGAAGGGGGGGATGTTCCAATTGATCAATGTCAAAGGAAATCATACGATCATCAGAAGGATCCATGATCCAAACTTATGCATGAATGCAATAATATACATAAATAAACATAAACACATAGATGCAGCAGGAATAAGAATTCATTTCATTAATATCAAATACTGAAAATTTCTTACAGATAGAATGGAAAATAAACTAGCTCGGGTGATGGTAGCTTATCTCTTAGAAGATATTTGACAGCTACATGCCTATGAAGTGTGTTAAAATGAGGTTCAAGGGCCTTTATATTATTTAACAACATGGGAAAACCCTAAACATCCAAAAACCTAACCCTAGGAGATGAAGCGCCAAAATTATGTTCCCCATTTGGGTAAATTGGTACATCAACTTCCCGGGGACATAAGTTTTTCATATGATCTCTGTTTATGCAAAAAATACCTCCTTAGAAATATATATATGAGGAATAAAACTTTTGAGTGGCCAACATCGATTAGAGACCCATGTTGATCCTGGTTGTCTAAAGAAAAAAAAATGTCGTTTAGGGCCTCAAAATGACTCTGGAAGTTCAGGACCCGCAAAACTACCAAAAATAGTAAAATGTGCTACAATTAAGGAAACTAAAAAACTAAAAAATAAACAATGGTGGGTGTCCTATTGTAATGGGTGGGTGGCCACCAATATCCACCTGGATCAATCCTCCCCCCTTATGAATAAATGGTCCCTACTGCATTGAGTTCCTCCATGAGATGAGGAAATTTCTGTTGAATCTTCTCCTTGGTGAAACACTAATCATGGTGAAGGAGTTGGCCTACATTGACGACTCGATATAGCTGGACCCTTTATTGGTGAGTGTTATTGATTTTTCTTTCCATGATCCAATCAGTTGTGGCTTGTTCCATGAAGTATCGGTTTAACTCTATTGGTGTGAGTTGTTATGCAACATCAGATGTGTCCAACAATGGTGGAAAGTAGGGTTGAAGGCAGTCCACATTGAACACTAGGTGAAAAACAAGCAATGATTGAATACTGATCTCGAAGGAATTTTCCCCTATCACCTTGGTGATGGTTTATGTCACATATCGGAGTGGACGAAGCTTGTAGTGGGGCCCAACAAGGTGCTCTTTCTACAATGTAGTGAAACTTTGTCTCCCACCTAGAGCTTGTGTGGCACCAGATGCTAATCATGCCATTGCTTGTACTTATCATTGGATTTTACCAATATGTCATGGACCTATTGGTAGATGTGTTTAATGTGCTCAATGAAGTTTTTCACCTTCTCAAGCCAAATCTGTCTAAGTAGCTACAAATGGTATGGCCACATCAATGGGACATAATGGTTGGAATCCCAAGCCCACCTAAAATGGGTTGTGGTTAGTTGAGGTGTGGATAGCCCAGTTATATATGTATTGGACATAGGGGAGGCTTTCATCTCATTTTCTTGGATGCTTCGAGTTTTACATGCATCAAATGTGTACGATCATCCTATTGACAACCTTTGTTTTGTCGTCAGTTTGGGGGTGGAAAGTTGTGGACTTAATGAGCTTGGTGTCCAGCATCAACCAAAGACTTGACCAAAATGTACTAAGGAACCTACTATCCCGATATGAGATAATGGACTGTGGGATGACAAAGTGTACCCACACTCATTCAAAGAATATTTTAGCATTATCTTCTACTGCGATATTCTTCTTGTTGGCTGCCATAAAGGCCATTTAGAGAATCTATCGATGAACACAAAAACACAGTCATTTCCATGCCTGGATAGAAGGAAGGACCGACATGTAATCCATGACAATCAATTCCCAAGGTTAGCTAGAGGTAGGAAGCAGAGTATATAGTCCTTGTTTCTTGATGTTCGGTTTGGAAATGGCATAGGTAGTGCAGGCTCTGATGTACTTCGCAACATCATGTCGAAGGTTCGACCAATAGAAATACTTTTACAGTATTGCCAATGTTTTCTCGACCGTAAAATTTCTAGTGGCATGACTACAGTGCGATTTCCAAATCATCTTGGCACACTCGCTTGAAGGAAAATAAAGCTATCCTAGGAGGCATAACAGTGCATCCTCGAGGTGAAAATATGGAACGTGGTTACCCTCTAGGAGCGTCTGATAGCTATTGCCGAATTCTGGATCACTTTTATACGTATGAGGCCAACTCGAAGTATTATTCCCATCAGATTTGAGCACAGTGGTTAGCGCCACAATCGGTGGTCGGTTGAGGCAATCTGCAAAATTATTCGTGCTTCCCTTCTTGTACTTGAAGTTCAAATGGAACTAATGTAGGTATGTGAAAAATTGTTGATGGAGATCATTCTGCAACCTCCCTTGTGTCTATATGAACTGTAGGGGCTAGTGATCTGTGTGGATGATTGTTTCCTTCCCCAAAATGTAATGGTTCCATTTTCCGCAGGCCTGCGCAATGGAATACATTTCTTTAACACAGGTTGGATACTTTCAGACTGTGTCTGAAAGTGTCTCACTGTGGTATGCCACTAGATGCCCCTGTTGAGTAACTAATACCCCAATAACATAGTCAAAGGAATCTGTATCGATCTCAAATGGTCGCTACAAGTCTAGTAATGTGAGCACTGGTGCAGAGCAGAGGCGATGCTTCAACTTTGCAAACACCTTTTGTTGATATTCATACCAAAAGAAATTTTATTTCTCCCCTCCCTCGGTGACTTGACTTAAAGGCCAAGTGATATGAGAGAACCCCAACACAAACCTGCAGTAGAAATTGGCAAGACCCAGAAAGTTGTGAAGCTTTGTTAGACTAGTTGGGGTTGGACAACCCCTATTGACATGGATCTTCTATGGGTCCATGTGCACCCTCGACTCATTAATAAGGTATCACAGATATTGAACCTAGTTCATGGAAAAAGTGTGTTTCTCCAAATTGGCATACAACTTGTGTTGTTTTAGTGTTTTGAGGACCTGTCAAATGTGGTGGAGGTGCTCTTCCCAAATATGAATGAAGATCAGGATGTCATCCGAATACACTATCACGAATGAGTTAGCGAATGGTCGGAAGTTTTCATACTTTAGCCTCATGAAGTTTTCAGGAGCATTCGTAAAATTGAAAGGCGTGACCAACCATTCAAAAAGACCCTCCCTGGCTGTGAAGGTAGTCTTCCACACATCAGAGGGTTCCATTCGTACCTGGTGATACCTAGACTTCAAGTCAATCTTTCTGAAATATTTTTCCCCCTTTGGTTGGTGGAGAAGGTCATCAATATATGGGATTATATACCTATTATAGACAATGATCTTGTTCAATGCTTGATATTCAATACAAAGTCTCCAAGTACCATCCTTCTTCTACATCAATAGGATTGGGCTCCTAGAGGGTGATGAACTAGGTCGAATATGAAATATCTGTACTAGCTCCTGAATCCACCTCTTGATTTTTTTGGTTCTCCAGAATAGAGTGCTGATAGTGTTAGCCCCCCATAAATTTTTTCACAAGAAAATAGGGGGCTAAAATGTTTTTGAGCCTCCAAGGAATGCATTTCCTCTGAAAACACATCATCCTTGAAGCCTCTTTGTGCCTGGTGTCCTTTGTTAAATTTCCCTCTGCTGAGTTCCATTACAAGCCTCCCTGTTTGTGAAGAAATGCCGAAAGGCCCCTTTCCCTCTTATTCCACCCCCACTTAGCTTCTATTTCATTTCCCCTTCTATTTCCCTTCTTACCTTTGCAAATCCCCATTATATCCTTCCCCTTCCCTTTGTTGGCCTTTTTCCCCCCTTATCCCTATATCGTTCCTCTTCCTTGGCCTTAAAATGCATTAAAATGGTCTAAAAACCCACTTCTCGACCATATTAAGGCCTAAGCCCCTTTCCTCCAGCCCCTTTAGCTATTTCCCCATGTAACCGAGCGCTATGACTTAGCGCTACCCCTTAAGGCACTAATCACAAATTGCGAATCGCATGTTTTATGTGAATAATCATCCATCGTAAATATTTGCGATGCGATCGATCGCGCCATCGCAAGTTCTCCGATCATGCCCGCTCCTTCGATTGATCGCATCGCGATATATTGCGATTGCGATTGATCGCGCCACCGCTCTGATCGCATGATCGCAGTCCTAACTCCTGAATCTCCTATCGCAGTCTCCCTCCGATTGGATGTGAGCCATTGATCTGATCTCCGGATCCAACGTCCAGCGCTCCATCGCAAACCCCTTTCCGATCGCAATCACAAACTCCAGTTGTGCCACCCCGATTGAAATCTCCTGATTTAATCCTGTCCGTCCATTTGATACATGATCCGATGGTCATCGCTTCTTCCGCCCAATCGCAATCGGAAGTTTCAATGTGTGTCACTTCTGTCCCGCTCCGATTTCGATTGCCCGATTCAATCGCAGCCGTCCATTGAAATGAAGATCTAACGGTTAAAAAGGAATAGCCCTCCGCCTCCGGCTGGGTCCCACCTCATAGCATTTCATTGCATTCCGGTTGCATTTCTTTGTGTTTTGTTCACGATTCAAGGTTTAAGACTTTACACCAAATTCCTATCTTTCATGACTGTTCCATCCACTTTCATGTATTGTTCCGCCGCTCGACCTCCGCCGTTGATCTTCGTCTCCAGGCCAGGATCTAACGGTCTGCACTGCATATCATCACCAAACCCTATTGTTCGCAAATTTCACCACTTCGATGCAATTTTACCATTATTTCACATAATATCATTGTTTCCGCCGCCGCCACACCACCATATGTTTCACCCTCCACTCCACTAGTCTTCCATTGCATCGATTTTCCTCACACAGTCGCAGTTTCCCGCAGAGTACAAGAGTTGAAACGCCAACATAATTGCACAGTATGGAGGCAACATCAATTTTTCCACTGACCGGGGCAAAGGAGTTAATGAATAGCAGGTTTATTACGTCAGCCGAGTGGTTTTCCCCACCAAAAGACAGATTTAAAATCTTCAAACCCTCTCTGGTGCCATTAAAGCTCAGAATGCATGAAAAAAGACAGTACGGGAACAGCCTAGGGCTCGAGGCAGTAAATAGAAGACTTTTGCGCCCTCTCAAGGATTTTAGGAAGCAAAGGAACTAGTTCAAAAGCCCATACATCACACAGAAGGTACAACACGAGAGATCAGAGTATCATGGTTTTCATATCATCAGAAATGTTTTTCTTCATCAAAAGACAAAGTGCCCATGTAGCTTTTATTATGTACAATTTCCCTGAAGGAATTCCCACCACAACAGCAGTTCCAAAACCGCCAGAGCATGACATATCTCTTAGAAATTATTTTCATTCTTGTTCGAAGCACCAAAAGTACCGCAACTAAAACATGTCAAACTCATATCTGAAGAAGATCACTCCCACATGGAGAGGTGAGAGAAATTAAATACACAGCAATCAAACAGAAGGGGTTTCGACCCTGCATTCATTTTGTGTTTAAAATTAAATTTAGTGTTCACCTACCACCTCAGTCGACCTCCTGTTCATCATCTGCTATAAAGCACAGAATGAAATTATTGTAAGGGTTGTTGATCAGATATCAGGAAAAGGCAAGCATTTTCCTCTTGAGATAAGTTCTCTGTGTAATATTGTAAGATAGGCTGAGATTTGATGTATTCAGAATGAATGTTCAATCTATGGGCTATGATGTACCCGATTGGTGTTGTTTTTAATATGACAAGCATATTTCTTTGGATCCTGATCTAAAGTAGCTGGTGATGTTTCCCTTTCTCTGTATTTGTGATTGACTTGTTTTCATTTCATTACGTTTCTTCAGGCTTACATCAGAAGTTTGGCATAAGATTTACCCTTGATAGGTACCTTATGTTGCTGCTCTCCCAGCCTTTTATGTTTTCTGCTGGTATGTGTGTTTGAATATTGATTTTAATTGATTTAACCATTGTAGTGGATGGTGTTGTCTGCTCTCTGATGTATGAATTAATGAAGTCTATGTTCAGATGTTCTTGTTAGGATTCAATTGGATGTGTTGAGAACGCTAGGATGTCTAGAACACCGCCTCTGCCTCACTATGATCTTTCCATCCTAATTAGCCCTTTCTAAGATCCCTTTTCCTACCTCTGATTTTGTCCAAGTAGACCTGGAGTTAAATGACCTCTGACTTGATCTACAGACAGAATCGGATGGCTCCCCCTTTTTTATTTTCAGTCCTTAATGTTCCATTCCAACCATCATCTCTAAGACCCAGTTGCTCTGGATGACTAGCCCAATTGAAAGCTTGCACATTGAACACAAGTAAATCCTTTATGGACTCCATTGCCCAATGGATTTGATGTCCCCTGAGTTATCTATTTCTGCCTAGTTTCCACTTTTCTCACCCTTGTCTTATATTGGATCCTTCTTTCCTGATTCCCAACAATCAAACAAACAACCCTGTGCCTATAACTAGCGTAAAACCTTAATATTTGAGCTTCAAAGACATAAAACTTTGACTATCAGAGAGAGATCCCTCTCTGGACCTAGGAGGGCTAGATCCTGAGGTCCCAAAGCAGTTCTATGCTGTCTCATCTTTTGGTCTTGTCAACCTAGCCAAAACATGGGAACCCCAACATAATGGTGACTCCACTCGTGAGTTCAGAGTACATTTCACCTTAAACATTCTTAAAAACTTCAGAAAATTAGAACTCTGGTTAGGTTGACAGTAAGTCACTCCTTTCTTGAATCTACCTCCATTATTGAATATCCACCATACTCTTAGACAGAGTCTGGAAAGGGCCAGGTAGCCTCCGGCTCTCACACTCTTCGAAGCTGACATATCTGGAAAATGCCCTCCCAGTCAATCTCTAGTTGGATTTTACTGTCATGAGAAGATTCCTGAAAGCTGATAGTGCCTGAGAACTGTGGTGGACAGTGTGACCCTTTAGATGCACCCTAAAACCCTCGACCTGGCGACTCCATCGTTCCTAAACGAAAAGACTCCACTGGTGATCAGTAGGCCTGCTGATTATCTTGGTTTCACAATAGACTCCACTGGGAGACCAGCCCCTGAGACAATCAACCACAGAAGAAGTAACGAGTAGGGTTAAGCTTCTTGGCTGGGAAATAGCATTCTGGATTTTAGAACCATCCACGCAAGAGCTTATCCCAACCCTGACCCACTTGAAATAGTTGACAATCCGGAGGGTATCCTGTTGACGGGAAAATTTGTCCAGCCAACAGTAGGGGATCTCCCCGGTAGAAAGTCCCAATTAGACCTTAAACCGTTTGGAGTAGGGATCCCGTCCGGGGTGTGGGTCCGGCTACCACTTAAGATGACTTCCCTTCGGTCTCAAAAGAACCTGTTTGAATCTGCGGACATACACTCATTCACATGATACAGAATACAATATTAATGTGTTAAACACGAATCAAACACTATGCGTAGCAAGATTATAGATAAAGCACGTACACCTCAAGAGATGTCATTAGCAACACATCTTTTGTGGGGTAATGCTTGTACGGTAGTCTGATCGCAAAAGAAATAGTTCTTTATGATAAGATACCTCTCCACTTCCTGAAAGATGAAACGAAATGCTAACAATATAGTTCATTAACATTCATTAATAGAACAGATAATAAAATGAACATCATTGATACAACACGGATAGCCATGACGCATAAACGATGACATGAATAGTGCAGCTTCTTTAATCATAGGATATTTTGAAACTGTACAAGAAATACGCAAAGTGTTCATACAACAAAACACATCATAACCATAGGGTATTTTAACAAGACTCTATATTCATATGCTCAAGTGTAGAATCTTTCAATACAATTGCATGTAGCTCTTGAGTTTTCCCAAAAAAGAAAAGCCCCGTTACAATGTCCCGTAGGAGTATTTATAATGCCAAAATTGTCCGTTGGGTTTCCTTGACTGTTCGCCTTCTTGACCTTTGGGTTACCTTGCAACCCACTCCTTCTGCGACCTGGGCAGGTGATGCGACCTGCGACCTAGGTAGGAGACGCGACTTGCGACCTAGGTAGGAGATGCGACCTGCGACCTGTCCTGTTGGTGCGATTTGCGACCTGGTTCTACTTGCTGCTCAGGACTTGCTGCTGCCGGGACGCGAAATGTTAATGTCAGGGATGTCAACCTGTTGTTCTCTGAGGAAATCCTGCCATGCCTGGTATTCTGCCGCTATGGGGGACACCAGAGGTACCTCCTCCTTCAGCCTATGCACACATTCCAAAGCGTTTGGTACTAAGGTCTCCCTTTTCTGTCCGATCTGATTTGAGAGCGACGCAAGCTTGGGATAAATCCGCGCTGGAGTGGCGATGAATTGACTGAGATGCTCTTGAGACGCGGAGGGCTCTGGATCAGCTGCGGCCTGCTTGATAGGTTGCAAGAACGATTGAATGTCCTAGTTTACTTGTTCCCAGGTTTTCTCCTCTTCTAATGCCCCAAGCGATGGGATGTGATGCAGCGTATGCATTGAGTCGATACCACTAATCAGGTGGTCGTACGAGGACATCACTTTGTCCAGGTCTTTAGACAATTTGTCTCCAGATTGCATCGCCATGCGGAGTTGAACTTTTGCATCCTGCGTCTGGATCCAGTTCCTCTTAGGCAAATTTTCGGGTGCCTGAGGGTACTGTATGGTCCAACCCATCATCCTGTCCAAAGCCTGTGAAGCCTCTTTGAGCTGATCTTGTCTTTGCCTGGTTTCCATTCGTGCTCTTGCCAGAGGAGCGTTTGTTTGTTTGATGGTGAACATTTCACCATATACCTGTCTCATAGTCATTTCCAACACCTCACACTCCTTGAAAATGGCAAGCGAGACTTCATTTGCTGGTAGAGCTTGGTTTCGAAGTTGCTGGACTTCTGCTTGCAATTCTGCTTTCTCCTGCTCTGCTATCTTTTCGCGTTGCTCGGCTGCGTGCAGTCTGTTTTGTAGATATACTATTTCTCTACTCATTCGGGTTACATTCTCTTCCGTAGCTGCAGCGAAAGCAGTACCTGCTGATGCTATCATTACCGGATTAGTCCTGGTATCCAAAACTATATCCTTGCCTGTTGACACTGCGGATGAGGCAGAGGGACTTTGTGCCAGTGACCTCCTCTTCTCTTGCCGGATTTTGAATGAAAACTGATCAAATGTGAGCCGAGTCAAGTCAAACACATCTTCTTCCTGTACATGGGGCGATCTGACATCAGAGAGTTTTGTACGGCCCAGAGGTATATCGAGAGGAGTTACCTCAAGATCGTCCAGCATGTCATCCTCTCTTTCCTCTGTGTTCTTCTCCTCTTCTTCCTTCCTCCGCCGTTCAGCTTCTACTGCTGCTTCTATTTCGGCCCTCTTCTTATGTTCAGCTGCAGCAGCCTGCTCGGCTTTCTTTTGGCGTTCAGCCTCTGCCCTGTCCAGCTCTGCCTTAAGCGCCTGTTCCGCTGCAGCTTGTGCCTCTTTGTCTTCTTTTTCTTTCCTGGCCTCTTTGGCCAGCTTCTTCTTTTGTGTTGCTGTTGCACTCTTTTGGCGCGCCTCCTCATCTTCTTTTAGCTTTTTCTCCCTTTCTTGCTGGGCTTTTGCCTCTGCTTCCTTTTGTTTGATGGATGGAATTGGCCCTGTGTTGATTCGAGATTTCTTGAGTATAGATGAAGAGGCACCTCCTAACTGACGCCTTATGTCTTCTAAGTTCTGATCATCTGAGTCTTCCTGGACCACGTCAATTTCCGGAGCAAGTTGTCTTTCAGCATTATACCAGTTTCTTCTCTCATCTTCCGCTGGGCGTTCAAGATGTTGATAAGTCCACTTGAGGTTGGCTCTCCGGCAGTGTTCAGGGACTATTCTCTCTGGGTCATATGTTCGGTGTTCAAGTGCCCCCAGCTGATAACTTCTCATTGCTTCTGCCTCTGCTAGTACTTCCTTGAAGTCTTTAACCGTGAATGCACCAATGGTGAGGGGCAGAGTGGGCCACGGCTTCTTTTTGCCCTTCGACAGGATGTTGGAGAATCCGTGTGACATCTGAAAACACACCTCCTGAATAAGCATTTTGTCCGTCACGAAGCGAGGCATAGCATGTGGCGCCTTGTAAGTTCCAAAAACTCGGATGAAGGTGTATCCCGGGAAAGGGAACCAGTGTCCCACTTTAACTAGCGTTTCCTTGGCCCGCCACGACATGCAAGGGGCGTCTTGGCCAAATAAATCTCTGTACAGAGAGGGAATAAATATTTGGGAAATCTGATCTATATCCTGCTTGTATTTAGACTCCCAAAATACCTTGAGTTGCAGATGAATTGCGCGCGTGTTCTCGGAGTCCCAGTTGTGCTCCCATCCATCAAAATCTACTCGGGCACAAACCGCGTCTAGTAGGTACGAGGCCATGTAAAATTCAGCAGGCATTCCTTCTTCCGGGGCCAATGCCGAGTTCAAGTTGGTCTGCATCGACGTCATAAGTATGCCGGCCCAGTTGAAACGGGTGCCATGTGTTGTCACATACTCCATGATAGTTGCCCAACTGCCGCTGAAGGTGGAGCAATCTGGGCGCCCGTAAAGTCTGCAGAGCATGGCGGCAACCAATTTGTAAACCTTCCTTAGGCTCGCCACTGGGTATTCCTGGTTTTTTTTTACCTTGAACTTCTCGGGCTCCTCCCACCATTGTTTAATAGTATCAACTATTCGGACGGCGTGAGCAGCAGCCCATTCTAGAGAGAAATGCTGGTTTTGGGCGAGGCAGTGAATAATAAATATGTGCATCCGAGCCTACCAGCGTAGTGAAAGCTCTGCCTTGGTAATCCCTGATCACAAACTTCTCGGGGTCTGTCTTTTGTATGATCCAGTCTATGATCTCCGGACATGGGAATATGGCTGGATGCGCCCCTGCCAAATGTAGTTTGGACCTCTTTACCGCCAAGTATACTTCTCGGTCTGGGAGATCTTCTGGAAATTCTTCTTCCATTTTGGCGAACTCCTGATAAATCTGGTACCATCTCATGCTGTCATCTTTTGAAAAAGTACATAGTGTATCTCGGAATATTGGGGGTGGGGACACCACCTCCAGCTCATCAATCTCTTCCACTTTTTTCTTGTCCTTCCTCCGAGATAACGGGGGCGCCATGTCACTAGAATCTGAGAGCACAGGTATGCACTCTATGTCGCCTTGAGTTTCACCTGTCAAATTCAGAAAGGAGTCCCACGATAAGAACGACATGGTGATAAAACCAGTTACAATTTAGTGATGAAATCTAGTTGCGTTAATGCAAAACTGGACTGCTGAGTCGCTGGGTCGCGGATCGCACAAACAGGGCCCGGGCGCGACCTTGCGACCTTGCGACCTGGCGACCTGGGGTCGCTGGGTCGCTAGGTCGCTAGGTCGCAGATCTCCGAAAAATGGGAAAACGCGACCTAGCGACTAGGTCGCTGGGTCGCAGGGTCGCAAATCCCAAAAAATGGAGAAAATGCGACTCTGCGACCTCGCGACTAGGTCGCTGGGTCGCAGGTCGCAGACTGGCTTGCCGGGGGTTTTGCGCGCGCGACCTTGAACTCTTTTGCCCGCCTTCTCTTGGGAATTTACAAGATTTCTGGGCCCAGGGGGAGCTGTGGCATGATTTCAAAGGCAAAGGGATGATGCCATGGGGTGAAACAACAAACAGCGAGGTTTTGGGCAATTCATGCAACATATAATTTACAAAAACCTCAGAAAACATCAAAGCTCGACAAAAAGACAATTTAAAGGCTAAAGGGGAGATGGGTTTAGTAAGAAAATCATTAAAACGGAAACAACAGGAAGAAATGGCAACTTACCCGGGAAAAACTCGTCAGTTGAGCTGTCAGAGGCGTTTTCCTTACAAATCGCTGAATGTGAAAAATGCGACCTGCGGCCTCCCTTTTATAGAAAGTCGCACGTGCGGGCAATTAATGCAGGTCGCTGGGTCGCAGATTTGTCAAACTTTGAGTTTTACGACCTGGCGACCTTGCGACCTGGCGACCTGGGGTCGCTGGGTCGCGAGGTCGCTAGGTCGTGATTTTCTGAAAATGACAAAATTGCGACCTGGCGACCCGAGGTCGCTAGGTCGCAAGGTCGCATTTTTCATCAGTTTAGGAGATCTGCGACCTGGCAACCTGGCGACCTGAGGTCGCGGGGTCGCTAGGTCGCTAGGTCGCAGTTTTCATGAATTGTTTACTTTTGCGACTTAGTGACTTAGCAATTTCTCTTTGTTTCTATGGGGCTCCGAAAATTTGAAATGGTGGTCAAAATTTTGGAGGGTGTTGTAGAGACTGCAACAAATGGCGATTCACTGGATGAACTCAGAGTCTCTGCTGATGGTTAGTCTTTGCGGGGGGAGGGAGGGGCTTATGCTAACTGTCCTCTTTTACCTTGTGGTTGCCATTTCCTAGCCTTCGGCATCTAGCTGGGTTGCTCAACCTGTTGGTCTGGTTGGGCGCCATTCAAACGAATTCTTTCTTCAGGCCTCCGGACTGGAAGGGTTGGAGAACTCCAGGCGGCCACAGGGTCTGGTACGATTATTTTTTCCTCATCGTGTTGCTCCGCTTCCAGCGAACCTCTCGGTCCCGGCGGAGTCACTGCCTAGGAATCGTGAACGTTGCTCCGCTGCCAGCGAGCCTGGTCAGTACCCCGGCGGAGTCGTTACATCACCTCTCTGCGCATGAAGCCTTTCTCAATCCTTTACCCTTATTTGTGTGCTATTGCACTTATTTTGAATGTGCCTGAGGCACTTATTTAGATGTGCTTATGGCACTTATTTGAAATGGCAATTTAGCCTGGGCGGATGAGGGATCCCGACTTATTTTGCTTGCAGAGAGGTTGTTCCTGGTCTGGTATGAGGACTTTGGTTTTTCCCAGACGCCCTGTCACAGCATAGAGTATCTCTCTTCCCTTCTGGGCCGGTTACCATTTACACTGCATTTTCTTTTGTGGACACCCTCTCAGACTGGCGAGGTAAGTTCTCCTGCTTGATGACTTGTGCTTGGTAATGTGCTACCTTTAGGTGTGGAGGGCAAACAAACTTTCGCCGCCTTTGAGTTTATCGGGAAAGGCTTTCCATCAGCGGAGAACCTGCTGTAGTATGCCAATCTGCGTAGCTCTAACAAATCCTTCCTTAGGTTTTTATTCCATTTTATTTATATATATATATATATATATATTTATTTATTTATTTTTTAATTTTTTATTTATTTATTTATTTTTTTTTAAATTTTTTTTTAAATTTTTTTTTAATTTTTAACAAATAAAAGACAAGGAACTATGGTACAAAACCAGACAGCCCTCGAAGGGCTGTTAAGTGAAATAGTGTTTGAGGTCATGCCCGTTTACCGGGAGGACCTCGACTCGTCCATCAAGGGTTTGTAATCTGAATGTGTGTGATCCTATCTTTTCATTAACTTGGAACGGGCCTGTCCAAAGTGCTTGGAACTTAGCATGCTTCCCCTTTTCCTCATGGGCTTTATCCCACTTAAGGACCAGGTCTCCTACTTCAAAAATTTTATTTCCCGCGGATTTTTTATCAAACCATCTTTTGATTCGGCTCTGATGGATGGCAAACTTTTCCCGGGTCTTTTGCCTTTCTTCCTCCAATTTCAGCAAGGTGTCGATTCGGTTCTGCAAGGTGGGACACAGGGTGCCATGACATTCTTGGGACAGTTGGAGGGCTGGGAGAGATAGATGAGAAGGTAGAACAGCTTCTTTTCCATACACGAGGAAAAATGGGGAGGTGCCTAAAGAGGACTTGGGAGTAATACGGTCAGCCCACAGTGCATTGTGAAGGGCATTGTGCCAGTTGCGCTGGTGGGATAGAAGAGTCTTCTTAATAATCCGGATGAGATTCTTGTTAGTGGACTCAGCTAATCCATTTCCCTGGGGATAGTAGTTTGCAGAATGTTTCAAAATAATTCCATTTTCCAACGCAAAATCATATAACTTAAAAGATGAGAAATAAGTCGCATTATCAAAAACTAAAGAAGTCGGAACGCCAAACCTGGTCATGATGGAATGCGTGAGGAATTCTATTACCTCTTGATCGTTGATTCGACGTAACGGTGTTGCCTCGACCCACCTGGTGAAGTAATCAGTGGCCGTAAGGATATACCGATGTTGTTTAGAAGAGTGAGGTAAGATTTCCCCAATTACGTCCAAACCCCATTGTTGGAAAGGTTCCTCTACTGCTACTGAGAGTAGTGGTGCGGCTGGCCGTGCTTCTCGGTTGGCGAACTTCTGGCACTGAATGCATTTCCGAACATATGCATGCGCGTCTCTGAAAAGAGTAGGCCAATAATATCCTGCACGCATTATCTTATGGGCAGTAGTATCTCCGGAAAAATGACCTCCAGTTGGTCCGTCATGCAACTCAGTTAAGATTTTCTGTGCTTCGTCAGTTTCCAAGCAGCGTAACAGGACCCCATCGTGGTGTTTCTTGAACAACTTACCTTGGATCAGTTGGTGAGATGCGGATTTTAGTCTTATTGCGCGTTTCTGTCGGGCAGTAAGAGCAGGGTCCATCGTGCCTTGGGCCAGATATCTCGAAATATCAGAATACCAAGAAAGGCTATTTTGCTGAGGCACATGGTCGCTCTGATACATGTCGATCTCTTGTCCCCAACTTTCTTCTTCAATCTCCCGAGCATTTGCAGCCTCTGCGGCCATTTGACATAAGCCCTGTCCTTTAACGGTATGTGCTGGTTTGAACTCTAAATCGTATTCTTGCAAACATGCCATCCAGTTGCCCCGCCTTTCGCCTAGTTTTTGCTGTACGAAAAGTGAGCGGACTGCTGGGTGCGGTACAAAAACCGTGACGTGATTTTTCAAGATGTAGGGCCTAAAATGTTTTACGGCCTTGTAAACCGCGTAGGCCTGTTTGTCAATTTCCGGATAGTTTAATTCAGCTCCCTATAGACCGGTGCTCATAAAAGAAATGGGCCGTTCATCGTTGTTATTATCTTTCTGCGTGAGGACGGCCGCAAGCGAGGAGTCTGAAGCGAAAGTGTATAGGATGAAACCTTTATCAAAATCTGGACTTTGGAGGGAAGGAGTTTCAGCTATAGCCTTTTTGATCTTATCGAAGGCCTCTTTCTCTGGGGGATTCCATTGGAATACAACATTCTTTTTAATCATTCCCTGCAGTGGTCTGACTATCTGCGCGAAATCTGAAATGAATTTATGGACAAAATTAATCTTCCCCAGGAAGGATTGCATCGCTTTCTTGTTGCTTGGGGGCAGAATCTGAGCGATGGCTTTAGCCCGTTCCGGATCAACTATAATGCCCTGTTTAGTGATAATGTGGCCTAGCAAGTTTCCTTCTGCCACAGTGAAAACACTCTTTTTAGGATTGAGCGATATTCCGTACCTCCTGCACCTCTCGAAGATTTGCTTGAGGTGGCGTAAATGATCGCCCCTGCGTTTTGAAAATACAGTAACATCATCCAAATAAACCACCACGCTCTGCCCTATTAAACCGCGGAAGGCTATGTCCATGGCTCGTTGGAAAGTTTCCCCTGCATTGATCAAGACAAAGGGCATGCGTCTGAAAGCGAAGGTTCCCCATTTTGTCCGGAATGTGGTTTTCAGTCTGTCCGGTTCAGCTACCAGCACCTAGTTATAGCCGGAGAAACCGTCCAATAGGGAGAACATCTCAGATCCAGACACAGCTTGTAATATCTGTTCCATGGGGGGCACCGGGTAGTTGTCTTTGTTTGAGGACCGATTCAGATTGCGGAAATCTACACACAAGCGGATCTCACCAGACTTCTTTCGCACAGGTACCAGATTCGACACCCATGTGGAGTGACAAACTTTGAAAATAATGCGCGCATCTAAAAGCTTCTTAAGTTCTTTTAGAATCATTGGCTCCAAAGCTGGATGCACTTTTCTGAGTTTCTGTTGGAAGGGTTTAACGCCTTCCCTCATGGGTATTACATGCTGAATGATACGAGTATCGTATGTACGTAGATCTTCATATGTCCAAGCAAAGACATCACGATACTTCCGGAATAACTGGGTGAAAGCCCGTGCCTCTTCATCACTGCAGTCTTTTCCAAGGTTAACGAACTTAGGGTTCTCATCTGACCCCAAGTTTACTTGCCGATGTGCCAATATGGAACTTTGCACTTTGGTGTTCGGAGGCCTGCGGAATCGGTTTTGCAGATCAAACATCTTTTCTAGTGATACCACCCCCTTGGGCATAATGTTCTCTTTGTGTTCATCATCCTTTTTCCGTAACGCATGCTCATGTTCTTCCTCATCGATCGCCGCGTCTTTGAATACTTCAGTATTGCACATAAAGTCCAAAATCTGTTGATCATCGTTAAAAACGCGTAAATTAGAAATATTGTCTGGCACAGAGGGCCTATATACAATTTCAATAGAAAACCCGTCCCTCAAAGGGGTGAATCTAGCAGCAGCATTGGCCAGAGTATCTGCTGCTGCATTGTGCATCCTAAGGACAGATTTAATTCCAAATGCATCAAAACCAGAAATCAAACGCCATACCTCTTGTTGATACGCCTTTAAATGTGGAGATAAATAGTGAATGGTGTTGCGTACCTGGCGGGTGATAATTTCGGAATCTCCAATGACCTGCAAACATTTTACCTTCAAGTCTAGTGCCTTTTTAAGTCCGAGGATTAATGCCTCGTACTCAGCAGAGTTGTTGGTGCACTGGAACTCTAGCCGACATGAGATTAAGTGCTTATTCTTGTGCGGGTCAAGCAATATGCAACCAGCACCAGCTTCGTCATGAGTCTTGGAACCATCATAATACAAGGTCCATAGGTCACTTTCCGGCTCCTTCAAGGCACTAGGTTGTGGAGGGGTCCCTACTGGTGGTAAGTCAGGAGTCATTTGCTCTTCAGTGACAAAGGCTACTTCAGATTGAACCTCGGGGCCTATAGGAGACTGGGGGGGGTGGTAGCATCCAAATATTGACTCTAGAAAGCACATGCCGAGCTCTTCTTGTGCGAAGCTGATGGGTTCATTAACGGCGTCCAGATCAGTGACGGTGTGTTTCATATAAGGCTCACTTTCTACCCTGATTTGATTATTCCGCCCCTTGTAAGGAAGCCACAAGTGGGACCAGTCGGTGGAGAAGTAGCCTTGTAATTTGCTGGACCAATCTCTACTGAGCAATAGGCCGTATGCTTCCGGGATATCGACAACCACAATGTCAATGCACTGATGGACCCTAGAGTCTGATGACAAGCAGATGATGACATTGTTCAATTCCCCTATGGCAGGTACTTGTGATCTATCGAGTTGTATGATTTTTGCATCAGTCTTCTCCGGGCGAATGTTAAGTTTCTTACAGACAGATAAAGGCATGACGTTGGTAGAGGCACCGGAGTCGACCAGACAGTTGTGGACATTGAAGTTGAAAATCTCGAAGGACAAAAGGAAAGGGGGTGTGGATCCTCTAGAGTTTGTATTGATGGCGTTTACTATGGATTGTACATCTGGTCCGGCTTGCGCAGACGTGTTGCTCACAGTCTTCGTAGCTCAAGTATTTGCGAAAGCCTTAAGAATGAGCTCCTTTTGATTAGTAATGCGGGCCAACTCATAGAGAGAAATGTTTGCTCTTGTTTTCTTCATATCTTCAACAATGTTATAGCTGGGCTCTGGTTGAGGGCTAGGCTCGGCGAAAGTCTTAGAGGATTCTGTCGGAAGTTTGCTCTTTTGACTTGCTCAGGTAGTGTTGTTAGGAAGTTTTTCCGGGACAGATTGTTTTCCGTTCCCTGGGGGCAGGATTTTCCTTAGGAAAGCCCTTTTCTTGTCTTCATAAGACTGTTCGGGAACAGGTCCTTTGCTTCTGAGGTTATAATTCCGCACGGGCTGATCCTTGGGAGCATCTGCCATGTAAATATCGATAGGGGTAAGGTTTTCTCCACCTCGGATTATGTCAAAAGCAAGGATAGAGGATCCTGGTTCTTCATTTGAGGGCGGATCTTTATCGTGATCTGAAACCTCATCCTCCGTCACATCCCCTGGATTTTGATCATCTAAAAGCTGATTAACTACTGCTGTCATGCTGCCAATCCATTGAGGGCATGTTTTCTCGGAATGGGCAGCTTGGTGGAAAGAACAGAAATTATCTTTCCCTATCTCTTCCACATTGAGAGCAGTATTTGTGTTGGACGGAGGTCTGTTAGTATTGGGATTACTTTTTCTGAAAAAAGGCTTGGGTGGTCTACTACTAGTTGTGGCTTCTGCGCCCTTTCTCCTGAGGTCAGTGACTTCATTTGTTAAATGCTTGAGCGTTTTGGCCATGCTTTCAAAATCAAAAGCATCTCTATCCCTATCAGTAGTCTTAGGAGTGGAGGACTGACTTCTTTTTGTGTTAGGCTTGTGATCATCTCTCCCTTCATGATCGATGGCTCCTATCGAAAGCATGTCTTTTTCCACAGCGAGAGCAGCCTCATAATTAGCCGTAAGGTTAGCGCGGGCTTCACGTTTCACAAAAACTGCAATATCTCTAGGTAGGGCTTTGGTGTAGTAGTCAATGGTGATTGAGTCATCCAACGCTAAGTTTGGAGGAAATTTCTGCAGTATGGTAGCAAAGCGTTGGTTGAAGTCCTTAACCTTTTCCTTTTTATGACACTTGATGGTGCTCAGTTCAGTTAGAAGCATGGAAGGAGTTTTATCTTTTGAAAACTTATGCAGGAAAGTGCGACGGAATTGTTCCCATGAAGTGATGGAGGCACTGGGGAGAGAGCGGTACCAAGTGGCTGCCTTGTTTTTGAGGGTATGGGGAAACAGTCGACATGTGACATCATTGGACTGGACTCTCATGATTTGCAGAGCCAAATAGAAGCTGCTGATATGATCTTCAGCTAAGGTGCCCTTCTCAGGGTCGAACTTAGGGAGATGTTTCTCTGGATGTCTAGGCAGATCTTGGAGCGGGCCTAAAAGGTTTAACGGGGATTGAGCCATCCAGGCCAGGGGTTGCACTCTTCTCGCCCGCTGGTGTTGCCTAAACTGATGTTCAGATTCACCTTCCGAACCTGAGACCGATGCTTCTGACTCGTGACGGGAGTGTTCGTCTTGGTGTCTCCCACGGTGCAGAAAATATCTAAGATATCCCAAGTTGTTTACAGGAGGCCTTACTGGGTTTGGGTGGCGGTTGCGAGCTTGGTTTCCTTGGCCTCGGCCTCTATCTCCTCTACCTCCGGCCCCTCGGCCTCTATTCCTATCTCGTTCATTTCTACGAGCCCTATTCCCCCTGTCTATATTTCCTCGACCTCTGCCTCCCTCACCATCCCCGGGTGGGGGGTGTGCCTGGTTGTTGTTTTGTCGAGTCTGGTTAGGCTGGGAGTCGGGGAAAGGCTCGGTGTCAGCAAACTCTTCGCCCTCTTGGAGGATAGGATCATTTTCTTCAACGGCATTTGCGAGGTCTTCCAACATGAGATTTACGAGCTCGGGTATGGTACTAGCGATGGCACCGTTACGGGTGATGTTCTCGAGCGGAGTTCTAGTATGGGCAAGGTATTCCATGATCGGAGTGAACCGTAAATGGTTGACAAGATCTCGGGCAGCTGGGCGTAAGGCTCTCAGCTGCTCCCTAGTGATTTCATAATATCGAAGCTCCCTCCCTGGAATATCTTTTGGAAGAGGAGGGTTAGTTTCATTGTTTATGACCTCCCCTTGGGGAGTTTGTGATGGGATGTTTGTTGTGTGCTGGGAGGCTGCCATTCAGGCCCTCCTTCTAGCGCCAATTCTGTTGATGGGAAAATTTGTCCGGCCAACAGTAGGGGATCTCCCCGGTAGAAAGTCCCAATTAGACCTTAAACCGTTTGGAGTAGGGATCCCGTCCGGGGTGTGGGTCCGGCTACCACTTAAGATGACTTCCCTTCGGTTTCAAAAGAACCTGTTCGAACCGCGGACATACACTCATTCACATGATACAGAATACAAGATTAATGTGTTAAACACAAATCAAACACTATGCGTAGCAAGATTATAGATAAAGCACGTACACCTCAAGAGATGTCATTAGCAACACATCTTTTGTGGGGTAATGCTTGTACGGTAGTCTGATCACAAAAGAAATATTTCTTTATGATAAGATACCTCTCCACTTCCTGAAAGATGAAACGAAATGCTAACAATATAGTTCATTAACATTCATTAATAGAACAGATAATAAAATGAACATCATTGATACAACACGGATAGCCATGACGCATAAACGATGACATGAATAGTGCAGCTTCTTTAATCATAGGATATTCTGAAACTGTACAATAAATACGCAAAGTGTTCATACAGCAAAACACATCATAACCATAGGGTATTTTAACAAGACTCTATATTCATATGCTCAAGTGTAGAATCTTTCAATACAATTGCATGTAGCTCTTGAGTTTTCCCAAAAAAGAAAAGCCCCGTTACAATGTCCCGTAGGAGTATTTATAATGCCAAAACTGTTCGTTGGGTTTCCTTGACTGTTCGCCTTCTTGACCTTTGGGTTACCTTGCGACCCACTCCTTCTGTGACCTGGGTAGGTGATGCGACCTGCGACCTAGGTAGGAGACGCGACCTGCGACCTAGGTAGGAGATGCGACCTGCGACCTGTCCTGTTGGTGCGATTTGCGACCTGGTTCTACTTGCTGCTCAGGACTTGCTGCTGCCGGGACGCGAAATGTTAATGTCAGGGATGTCAACCTGTTGCTCTCTGAGGAAATCCTACCATGCCTAGTGTTCTGCCGCTATGGGGGACACCAGAGGTACCTCCTCCTTCAACCTATGCACACATTCCAAAGCGTTTGGTACTAAGGTCTCCCTTTTCTGTCCGATCTGATTTGAAAGCGACGCAAGATTGGTATAAATCCGCGCTGGAGTGGCGATGAATTGACTAAGATGCTCTTGAGATGCGGAGGGCTCTGGATCAGCTGCGGCCTGCTTGATAGGTTGCAAGAACGCTTGAATGTCCTGGTTTACTTGTTCCCAGGTTTTCTCCTCTTCTAATGCCCCAAGCGATGGGATGTGATGCAGCGTATGCATTGAGTCGATACCACTAATCAGGTGGTCGTACGAGGACATCACTTTGTCCAGGTCTTTAGACAATTTGTCTCCAGATTGCATCGCCATGCGGAGTTGAAATTTTGCATCCTGTGTGTGGATCCAGTCCCTCTTAGGAAAATTTTCAGGTGCCTGAGGGTACTGTATTGTCCAACCCATCATCCTGTCCAAAGCCTGTGAAGCCTCTTTGAGCTGATCTTGTCTTTGCCTGGTTTCCATTCGTGCTCTTGCCAGGGGAGCGACTGTTTGTTTGATGGTGAGCATTTCACCATATACCTGTCTCATAGTCCTTTCCAACACCTCACACTCCTTGAAGATGGCAAGCGAGACTTCATTTGCTGGTAGACCTTGGTTTCGAAGTTGCTGGACTTCTGCTTGCAATTCTGCTTTCTCCTGCTCTGCTATCTTTTCGCGTTGCTCAGCTACGTGCAGTCTGTTTTGTAGAGATACTATTTCTCTACTCATTCGGGTTACATTCTCTTCCGTAGCTGCAGCGAAAGCAGTACCTGCTGATGCTATCATTACTGGATTAGTCCTGGTATCCAAAACTATATCCTTGCCTGTTGACACTGCGGATGAGGCAGAGGGACTTTGTGCCAGTGACCTCCTCTTCTCTTGGCGGATTTTGAATGAAAAATGATCAAATGTGAGCCTAGTCAAGTCAAACACATCTTCTTCCTGTACATGGGGCGATCTGACATCAGAGAGTTTTGTACGGCCCAGAGGTATATCGAGAGGAGTTACCTCAAGATCGTCCAGCATGTCATCCTCTCTTTCCTCTGTGTTCTTCTCCTCTTCTTCCTTCCTCCGCCGTTCAGCTTCTGCTGCTGCTTCTATTTCGGCCCTCTTCTTCTGTTCAGCTGCAGCAGCCTGCTCAGCTTTCTTTTGGCGTTCAGCCTCTGCCCTGTCCAGCTCTGCCTTAAGCGCCTGTTCCGCTGCAACTTGTGCCTCTTTGTCTTCTTTTTCTTTCTTGGCCTCTTTGGCCAGCTTCTTCTTTTGTGTTGCTGTTGCACTCTTTTGGCGCGCCTCCTCATCTTCTTTTAGCTTTTTCTCCCTTTCTTGCTGGGCTTTTGCCTCTGCTTCCTTTTGTTTGATGGATGGAATTGGCCCTGTGTTGATTCGAGATTTCTTGAGTATAGATGAAGAGGCACCTCCTAACTGACGCCTTATGTCTTCTAAGTTCTGATCATCTGAGTCTTCCTGGACCACGTCAATTTCCGGAGCAAGTTGTCTTTCAGCATTATACCAGTTTCTTCTCTCATCTTCCGCTGGGCGTTCAAGATGTTGATAAGTCCACTTGAGGTTGGCTCTCCGGCAGTGTTCAGGGACTATTCTCTCTGGGTCATATGTTCAGTGTTCAAGTGCCCCCAGCTGATAACTTCTCATTGCTTCTGCCTCTGCTAGTACTTCCTTGAAGTCTTTAACTGTGAATGCACCAATGGTGAGGGGCAGAGTGGGCCACGGCTTCTTTTTGCCCTTAGACAGGATGTTGGAGAATCCGTGTGACATCTGAAAACACACCTCCTGAATAAGAATTTTGTCCGTCACGAAGCGAGGCATAGCATGTGGCGCCTTGTAAGTTCCAAAAACTCGGATGAAGGTGTATCCCGGGAAAGGGAACCAGTGTCCCACTTTAACTAGCGTTTCCTTGGCCCGCCACGACATGCAAGGGGCGTCTTGGCCAAATAAATCTCTGTACAGAGAGGGAATAAATATTTGGGAAATCTGATCTATATCCTGCTTGTATTTAGACTCCCAAAATACCTTGAGTTGCAGATGAATTGCGCGCGTGTTCTCGGAGTCCCAGTTGTGCTCCCATCCATCAAAATCTACTCGGGCACAAACCGCGTCTAGTAGGTACGAGGCCATGTAAAATTCAGCAGGCATTCCTTCTTCCGGGGCCAATGCCGAGTTCAAGTTGGTCTGCATCGACGTCATCAGTATGCCGGCCCAGTTGAAACGGGTGCCATGTTTTGTCACATACTCCATGATAGTAGCCCAACTGACGCTGAAGGTGGAGCAATCTGGGCGCCCGTAAAGTCTGCAGAGCATGGCGGCAACCAATTTGTAAACCTTCCTTAGGCTCGCCACTGGGTATTCCTGGTTCTTTTTCACCTTGAACTTCTCGGGCTCTTCCCACCATTGTTTAATAGTATCAACTATCGGAACGGCGTGAGCAACAGCCCATTCTGGAGAGAAATGCTTGTTTGGGCGAGGTAGTGAGTAATAAATGTGTGCATCCGAGCCTACCAGTGTAGAAAAAGCTCTGCCTTGGTGATCCCTAATCACAAACTTCTCGGGGTCTGTCTTTTGTATGATCCAATCTATGATTTCTGGACATGGGAATATGGCTGGATGTGCCCCTGCCAGATGTAGTTTGGACCTCTTTACCGCCAAGTATACTTCCCGGTCTGGGAGATCTTCTGGAAATTCTTCTTCTAGTGTGGCGAACTCATGATAGATCTGGTACCATCTCATGCTGTCGTCTTTTGAAAAAGTACATAGTGTATCTCAGTATATTGGGGGTGGGGACATCACCTCCAGCTCATCAATCTCTTCCACTATTTTCTTGTCCTTCCTCCGAGATAGCGGGGGCGCCATGTCACTAGAATCTGAGAGCACAGGTATGCACTCTATGTCTTCTTGAGTTTCACCTGTCAAATTCAGAAAGGAGTCCCACGATAAGAACGACATGGTGAAAAAAGACCAGTTACAATTTAGTGATGAAGTCTAGCTGTGTTAATGCAAAACTGGATTACTGAGTCGCTGGGTCGCGGATCGCAAAAATAGAGCCCGGGCGCGACCTTGCGACCTCGCGACCAGGTCGCTGAGTCGCTAGGTCGCAGATCTCTGAAAAATCGGGAAATGCGACCTAGCGACCTAGCGACTAGGTCGTTGGGTCGCAAGGTCGCAAATCCCAAAAACGGAGAAAATGCGACTCTGCGACCTCGCGACTAGGTCGCTGGGTCGCAGGTCGCAAACTGGCTTGCCGGGGTTTTCGCGCGCGCGGCCTTGAACTCCTTTTTCTCCCTTCTCTTGGGAATTTACAAGATTTCTGGGCCCAGGGGGAGCTGTGGCATGATTTCAAAGGCAAAGGGATGATGCCATGGGGTGAAACAACAAACATCGAGGTTTTGGGCAATTCATGCAACATATAATTTACAAAAACCTTAGAAAACATGAAAGCTCGACCAAAAGACAATTTAAAGGCTAAAGGGGAGATGGGTTTAGTAAGAAAATCATTAAAACGGAAACAACAAGAAGAAATGGCAACTTACCCGGGAAAAACTCGTCAGTTGAGCTGTCAGAGGCGTTTTCCTTACAAATCGCTAAATGTGAAAAATGCGACCTGCGACCTCCCTTTTATAGAAAGTCACACGTGCGGGCAATAAATGCAGGTCGCTGGGTCGCAGATTTGTCAAACTTTGAGTTTTGCGACCTGGCGACCTTGCGACCTGGCGACCTGGGGTCGCTGGGTCGTGAGGTCGCTAGGTCGCGATTTTCTGAAAATGACAAAATTGCGACCTGGCGACCTGGAGACCTGGCGACCCGAGGTCGCTAGGTCGCAAGGTCGCATTTTTCATCAGTTTAGGAGATCTGCGACCTGGCGACCTGGCGACCTGAGGTCGCGGGGTTGCTAGGTCGCAGTTTTCATGAATTGTTTACTTTTGCGACTTAGTGACTTAGCAATTTCTCTTTGTTCCTATGGGGCTCCGAAAATTTGAAATGGTGGTCAAAATTTTGGAGGGTGTTGTAGAGACTGCAACATATCCTCAAAGGAGCTCCTACACCTAATAGACCAACTATTTCCAGTCACATTCATAGAGCTAATTCTACACCAGAAAACCTAACAGCTCTAGAACCTTTTCTCCCTGACCTTGACCTACCTAATAGTTTTTCAAGAACTAGGTCAGTCAATCACCTAGACCAGCAAGACCTTGAGCCTCATAGTACACCATCGCATAGTGGTCAACACACTAGGGACAGAGGAACCCCTCCATCCACACCACTTGATATCCATTTCATCCAAAACTTGGGGCTCTCCCACCCTAGATCTGCTCAGCAGATTTCTGCTGGTCCTAATATCCCTGTCGTCCAAGTACCAGCTGCTCAAATCAATCTTCTACCTCATCATAATATCATCATGGAAGCTTGGTATGCTCCCTTAGTATTACCCCAGCCTTTGTTACCCTTACCCAATGATTATCAATAAAAAATCCCACACTTCACTGCTAAAGAGTCCATAACAGCTCAACAGCATGTAGATAAAATGGAGGACTCTTTTGATTATATGGAAATTGATGATGAAACAATCAAAATGAGAATCTTTTCCCAAAGCCTGGGGGGCGATGTAAAGAAATGGTTTAAAGGTTTACCCCCTGGCAGTATCCAAGATCTCTCTGCGTTATATCGGAACTTCATAGACAAATGGGAGGTTAGAGCAAACCCTCGCCAGTTCCTAGCAGAATACATGTCCCTTAAGAGGAACGTAGGAGAGAGCGTCCATGAGTACACCACTAGATTGAACAGCATTTACAATGCTCTCCCTCCACACATGAAACCTCCTCAAGGTATGGCCCTGGCTAAATATCCAGATGGATTTGATGCTGACATGGCCTATGAGCTCAGAGATAAAGAGTATAACACATTGGAATACATGCAGAAAGGAGCCATAACCATAGAAGCAAAATTGATGGAAAAAAGGGCAAGATTAAAAGCTGAGAAAAGGGTAACCTATAGGGATGACAATGTAGCTTCCACATCTGATCCAAAATATGATAGACTGTCTAAAAACGTGGAAGAGCTACAACAAATGATCAAAAGGATGGTTGTCCAAAACAAAAACCAAAACCAGAACCAGAACGTTAGAAGAAACAATGTCGTTCCCAGCAGACAAAGAGAGTCGGATCAACAAATTGTTCCCCCATTTGAAGAAAACTTTTTAGATGAAGATGAGAGGATCATAGAAGAGTCTGAAGGGAATGGGATAAACATGTTTGAAACAGAAGACTCAGTCCTTAACTGTGATCCAGAGGAAGATCAACCCTCACCTTCGTACTGGGATGAGGAATGGTTAGAAACTGAGGATTACAGATTAGGATTCGAAAATGCCATGATACAGGTCAGAGAACAATATGAACTTAGGAGAAAAAAGAACCAAGAAAATCCCAAAACAAAGACTCCTGAGGTAACCATCAAGAAAAGGCCTGACAGATCTTCTAAAGCATCTGGTGCAAATGACAAATCAGCATCTGAAAGTTCTGGTAAACACAAGGAAAAAGACAACCAAGACACTGAAAGACAAAGCCAACCAACCAGCAGCACTAGCAGTGCAGTTAGTGCTCCTGATAAAAAATTTCCTAACCTTGTACATAGTGAGAAATCACTAACTGATTTAGCTACTAAAGCAGTAGCAAATAAAACAGAGTTAAGCGCTTCCAAGAGTCAGTCCACTTTCAATTTAGAGAGTGAGATTGCAAAAATCAAAATTTATGTACCATTAGCTGAGTTGGCCACTCAGAATGTATATAAAGGCCAAATTTTGAAAGCACTAAATTTAGGGGAAAACAATGACTCTGTAAATTTGAATGATGATCAACCTGCCCTCCTATTTGGTCCAAAGATTGAGGGAAAATTTCAGGAAGGGGTAGTTCCACCTTTCTATATCAGTCTCAACATTCATGACAAAATACTCCACAATGGCATGCATGATTCTCGAGCATCACACAATTTAATGCCTAATATAGTGATGGAAAAGCTATGCCTAGAAGTAACACGACCTTATAAAGATCTATATTCATTTGAATCTAGCAGAGTAAAATGCCTAGGCCTGATTAAGGACTTGTGTGTGAGCTTGACCCAGATTCTTGCTAAGTGTATGGTCATGGATGTGGTGGTAGCAGATGTGCCACCCAAGTATGGCATGCTGCTATCTAGATCATGGGGAGCCAAACTGCAAGGAACAATGCAGATGGATGGCTCATATGCCACTATCCCTATATTTGGCCAACTTAGAAGACTGTATAGAGAATCTCAGATGAAATTCTTAGTCAGTAGCCCCGAGAAGCCTGAAAATTCACCATTATACTCTGTACACACAGACCTAGATTCTTTCATCCTTTATAATGACCAATCCTTAGGAGAGCCAGAATCTGAATGTAAAAATTTGAGCAAAAACACAGAGCCCATGGACTTTAGCATAATGGCTACCCTAGAAGAATACGATGATGAAAACTGTGGGCAGGGTACAAAAAACGAAACTCAGAATGAACCAGGAACACAATGCAGTCAGCCTATTAGTCATACCCTTCAAACTGATATACCATGTGAAGAACAAGATAACCCACAACCTAGTACAGACTCCTCAACGCAACATAATGGCGAGCCCCTGTGGGAAATGAACTTCGATGGGTCCTGTACTAGACAAAATGCTGGAGCAGGGGTGTGGCTACGTAACACAGGAAATGATCATGCAGAGAGCCACGCTGTGAATCTGCATTTCAAATGCACAAATAATATTGCAGAATATGAGGCTCTCATCCTCGGTCTGAACCTATTGAAGAAATTAGGAGCCCATAGGATAGCTGTGAGAGGAGACTCTGAGTTAGTTATCAAACAAGTGAATGGTGAATATATGACAAAACACCCCAGGTTGAGAGCATACAGGAATGACGCAGTAGACTTATTGAAAACCTTTGTTGAATATGAATTGGTATTTGTGCCTAGGAGTCGGAACGTTATTGCTAATGGATTAGCTTGCCTGGCTAGTTCATATCCTAAGACTCCCCCTGATCAACAAATCATCATTCAAACCAAATTCAGGCCTGTAGTGCCAGACAATGAAAGATATTGCAGGTCTTTGAAGGAGACAAACAGATCGAAGATTTCCTGGTGGGCAGAAATGAGTTTGAATTTTCTGATTTTGAATCAAATTCTGATGACAGCTGCCCAAGTGAAGATACCCCAGATGAACATGAAACACCTTGTAGCATGGAAATAAATTCTTTTTCTGAGGAAACTAGAAACCCAACCGAAAATCGTGAAAACACAGATACCGAAGAGGTAGAGGTGTTTCAGGTCAAAGACAAGAACATACCAAGAGGCCTATCACCCTTAGAGGACCTTTTTGACTTTGATGACGTAGCAAAAAATCCCGCAATAGAACATGCAGATTCGGATGTGGAAGAATGCAACGTAGGCCCTGAAGACAAACCCAAAATGATTAAACTAGCTAAGTCTATACCTACAAACAGGAAGCAAAAATACATTGACCTGTTTAAGGAGTTCATAGACGTGTTTGCATGGAGTTATGAAGACTTAAAGGCTTATGACACCAACATAATTCAACACAAGATACCCTTGAAGGAAAATCAGAAGCCTTTCAGAAAAAAACTCCTTATCATCAACCCGAAACAATCGCCTGCCGTTGAGAAAGAGATCAAGAAGATGTATGATGCAGGCATAGTAGTTCCTGTGAGGTTTTCTAATTGGGTGTCAAATCTAGTGGTTGTAAGGAAGAAATAAGGGGAGATCAGATTATGCATAGACTTTAGAAACCTCAACAGAGCCTCCCTGAAAGACAACTAACCCTTGCCTAGAATGGAACACATCTTACAAAAGGTGGTGGGCTCTAAGAGGATCTCCCTGCTTGATGGTTTTTCAGGATATAACCAAATATTGGTACTCCCAGAAGATCAACTCAAAACAGCATTTACCACTCCGTGGGGCACCTTCATGTATGTGAAAATGCCCTTTGGATTGATGAATGCTGGCGCCACCTTCCAGAGAGCGATGGACATAGCTTTCTCAGAGGAGATAGGACACTTCATAGTCATCTACTTGGATGACTTGACTGTATTTTCTAAAACAGAAGAAGAACACTTGAAACATCAGAGGAAAGTTTTTGAAAAATGTAGAAGGTATGGTCTGTCCCTGAACCCTAAGAAAACTGTTTTTGGGTTGCAAGAAGGTAAACTTCTTGGTCACATTATATCTGAGAAAGGGATCAGGATAGACCCACAGAGAGTTGAGGGAATACTCCAAATCACACACCCCAGAAACATCAAGGAGTTACAGTCCTTCATCGGGAAGATCAATTTCCTTAGGAGATTCATTCCCAACATTGCTGAGCACCTTAGGAAAATGACCGAAATGCTAAAGAGAGGTGCAGGAGTCAAGTGGACCGTTGAAGCCAAAAAATCTTTCGAGTCAGTAAAGCTGGCCCTCACTCAGGCTCCTGTGCTGATTAACCCCAATTTCTCGAAATATTTTCTGATCTTTTCATTTTCCTCCCAACACACAATAGTTGCAGTCCTACTGCAAAAGAATTCAGAAGGTAATGAACAGCCTATAGCTTTCTTTAGTAAAGCCTTAAGGGATGCACCCCTGAAGTACAACATTATGGAAAAATAGGCCTTCACCCTAATTAAATCCTTAAAAGAATTTAGGGTGTACATTCTGCATTCTCACACCGTTGCTTATGTGCCAAATATAGTGGTCAAAGATAGCTTGTCCCAAGACCCTCATGGGAAAGGGGGAAAATGGATTGCTACCATCTTGGAATACGACCTTGAAATAAAACCCACCAAGCAGATCAAAGGTCAAGGCCTGGCCAAGTTAATGGCTGAATCAAACTTGAGGGCCCTTGACATTAACATGATAAATGCCTTAGATGAGCAGGAAGGATTTCCCCATCCAACTATTGAGGAGCAGTTTCAGAACTCTCCTTGGTATACTAATATCCTTTACGTGCTCACCCAGCTCAATGCCCCACCAGAACTGTCCAAAACTAAGTCCAGATTCATAAAACTCAAAGCTAGAAATTACTTCATTTTAAATGAGAATCTATACTGGAAGAATCCCAATGGCCTATTTCTGAAATGCTTGTCTGAACCTGAAGCTGAAAGAATTAAACAAGAATTCCATGTTGGGGAGTGTGGAGGCCACCTGAGCTAGAAAGACACTGCAAGTAAGATACTTAGGGCTGGCTACTATTGGCCTACACTCTTTAGTGATGTCCATAAAATGATAACTGCCTATCATAAATGCCAAACTTTGAGGGAAGAAAAAAGCTCCTTCCCCTCCCTTTACAACCTATCACCGTAGAAGGTCCCTTCATGCAATGGGGCCTAGAATTTATTGGGGAAATTCACCCTTATTGTTCTGGGCAACACAAATGGATCTTAACTGCTACAGATTACTTCACCAAATGGATAGAAGCCATACCCACTAGGAATGCCACCGATTCTGTCATCATTAGGTTCCTAGAGGACTTCATCTTATCTCAGTTTGGCTGTCCAAGGAAAATAATCACTGACAATGCCGCTGCTTTTGGATCCAAGAGAATGATTGATTTCTGTCACAGGTACGGAATAACACTTGGCCATTCAACTGCCTATTACCCCCAGGGTAATGGATTGGCTGAATCATCCAACAAAAGCCTGGTCACAATCATCAAAAAGCTGCTGGAAGAGAACAAAAATTCATGGCATAAAAAGTCGGTACATGCTCTGTGGGCTGACAGGCTCACCATGAAGAAGTATATAGGCATGTCACCATTCCAGCTGGTTTATGGAACAGAGGCATTTTTTCCTACTAGCCTTGGAGTTCCAGTGATTAAGCTTGTCCAGGAGATTCAGACAGAGGAAAACAGTACGGTGAGAAGAATCAATGAAACTATCCATCTGGAGAAAACAAGGGAGCAGGTTTATAGTAGAGCTGTCAGAGTTCAGGAGAACATTAAAAGGCTATTTGACAAAAGAGCCAAAGCTTCAGATTTCAAGGTTGGAGATAAAGTTCTGAAATGGGATTCTAGGAGAGAGGACAAAGGTAAACATGGCAAGTTTGACAGCTTGTGGCAGGGTCCATATATCATCCAAGCCACTGTGGGTCCTAATGCATTTTTATTACAAGAACTTGATGGCACAGAGCTGTTTGGGGGTCCTGTCAATGGCAGGATGCTCAAGCACTACTTCTGCTAAATTTCAGTTTCCAGTTTCATTCTCCATTGTATATATCATTGCAGTTTTATTTAAAAAGAAAAAAGAAAAAAAAGAGGACAGGTTCAGACATGCTCAAAACTTGAACCTCCGAAAGGAAAAAGGAGTGGCTCAAACATGATCAAAATCTGAGCCAAAAGAAGAAGAACAGATGGTCCTGATATGCTCAAAACCTGGACCAGTAGTGAAAGAAGAATCAACTCTAACATGTCCAAAACGAGAGCTGAAATGAACAAAGGAAGCGACTCTAATTTGCTCAAAACCTGAGTCACAAGAAAAGAAGGATGTTTCAAAATTGCAGATTTCATGCCTTCACAGTTTTGTCTTCATTTTTCCACAAGTCTTCACTCCAGCAAGTCAAATAGTCCAATCCTGGCTTGGCTCTTTTTCAATTTCCTGTTTTAGAATGTAGGAGAATAAATCTGTTGGACAATCTAATCCCAACAGATGTTAGATTAGGTAGAGAAGCATATGAGGCCAACCATCTAATCTGGTCTCATGGAGAAATAAGGGTAGATTTAGAATAAGTTTGTTTTTGTTTTGAAAATAAAATGTAGAGGGTCTGCTAGCTCAAATGCACCCAAAGGGAAATTTTAGAACTGTAGTCTGGGTAGGTAGATTGGTTGGGAAATATTTCTACTGATTTAATGTTTTCATGGTTAGTGGAAGCTGAGAAAAGAAAGAAAGGGATACGCCAAGAAGCAGGCATCTGGCCTACACCAAAGATCATTCTCTGGATTCTTGACTCCTTCAAGAAGAAGCCATCCCCATGTGGAGCCACTGTTAGCCCCCCATAAATTTTTTGACAAGCAAATAGGGGGCTAAATTGTTTTTGAGCCTCCAAGGAATTCATTTCCTCTGAAAACACATCATCCTTGAAGCCTCTTTGTGCCTGGCGTCCTTTGATAAATTTCCCTCTGCTGAGTTCCATTACAAGCCTCCCTGTTTGTGAAGAAATGCAGAAAGGCCCCTTTCCCTCTTATTCCACCCCCACTTAGCTTCTATTTCGTTTCCCCTTCTATTTCCCTTATTACCTTTGCAAATCCCCATTATGTCCTTCCCCTTCCCTTTGTTTTCCTTTTCCCCCCCTTATCCCTCTATCGTTCCCCTTCCTTGGCCTTAAAATGCATTAAAATGGTCTAAAAACCCACTGCCCGACCATATTAAGGCCTAAGCCCCTTTCCGCCAGCCCCTTTAGCTATTTCCCCATGTAACCGAGTGCTATGACTGAGTGCTACCCCTTAAGGCGCTAATCGCAAATCGTGAATTGCATGTTTTATGTGAATAATCATCCATCGCAAATATTTGCGATGCGATCGATCGTGCCATCGTAAGTTCTCTGATCGCGCCCGCTCCTCTGATTGATCACATCGCGATATATTATGATTGTGATTGATCGCACCACCCCTCTGATCGCATGATCACAGTCCTAAATCCGGAATCTCCGATCGCAGTCTCCCTCCGATTGGATGTGAGCCGTTGATCTGATCTCCGGATCCAACAGCCAGCGCTCCATTGCAAACCCCTTTCTGATCGCAATCGCAAACTCCAGTTGTGCCACCCCAATTGAACTCTCCCGATTTAATCCCGTCCAACCGTTTGATACATGATCTGACGGTCATCGCTTCTTCCGCCCAATCGCAATCAAAAGTTTCAATGTGTGTCACTTTTGTCCCCCTCCGATTACAATTGCTCGATTCAATTGCAGCCGTCCGTTGAAATGAAGATCTAACGATTCAGAAGGAATCGCCCTCCGCCTCTGGCTGGGTCCCACCTCATCACATTTCATTGCATTCCGGTCGCATTTCTTTGTATTTTGTTCACGAGTCAAGTTTTAAGACTTTACACCAAAGTCCTATCTTTCATCACTGTTCCATCCACTTTCATGTATTGTTCCGCTGCTCGACCTCCGTCGTTGATCTTCGTCTCTAGGCCAGGATCTAACGGTCTGTGCTGCATATCATCACCAAACACTATTGTTCGCACATTTCACCACTTCAATGCATATTTATCGTTATGTCACATAATATCATTGTTTCTGCCGCTGCCGCACCACCATATGTTTCACCCTCCGCTCCACCAGTCTTCCATTGCATCGATTTTCCTCACACAGTTGCAGTTTCCCACAAAGTACAAGAGTTGAAATGCCACCATAATTGCACAATATGGAGGCAATAGCAAGTTTTCCACTGACCGGGGCAAAGGAGTTAATGAATAGCAGGTTTATTACGTCAGCCGAGTGGTTTTCCCCATCAAAGGACAGATTTAAAATCTGCAAACCCTCTCCGGTGCCATTAAAGCTCAGAATGCATGAAAAAAGACAGTAAGGGAACAACCTAGGGCTCGAGGCAGTAAACAGAAGACTTTTTCTCCCTCTCAAGGATTTTAGGAACCAAAGGAACCAGTTCAAAAGCACATACATCACACAGAAGGTACAACACGAGAGATCAGAGTATCAGGGTTTTCATATCATCAGAAATATTTTTCTTCATCAAAGGACAAAGTGCCCATGCAACTTTTATTATGTACAATGTCCCTGAAGGAATTCCCACCCTAACAGCAGTTCCAAAACCGCCAGAGCATGACAGATCTCTTAGAAATTCTTTTCATTCTTGTTCGAAGCACCAAAAGTACCGCAGCCAAAACATGTCAAACTCATATCTGAAGAAGATCACTCCCGCATGGAGAGGTGACAGAAATTAAATACACAGCAATCAAATAGAAGGGGTTTCGACCCTGCATTCATTTTGTGTTTAAAATTACATTTAGTGTTCACCTACCACTTCAGTCGACCTCCTGTTCATCATCTACTATAAAGCACAGAATGAAATTATTGTAAGGGTTGTTGATGAGATATCAGGAAAAGGCAAGCATTTTCCTCTTGAGATAAGTTCTCTGTGTAATATTGTAATATAGGCTGAGATTTGATGTATTCAAACTGAATGTTCAAGCTATGGGCTATGATGTACCCGATTGGTGTTGTTTTTAATATGACAAGCATATTTCTTTGGATCCTGATCTAAAGCAGCTGGTGATGTTTTCCTTTCTTTGTATTTGTGATTGACTTGTTTTCATTTCATTGTGTTTCTTCAGGCTCGCATCAGAAGTTTGGCATAAGATTTACCCTTGATAGGTACCTTATGTTGCTGCTCTCCCAGTATTTTATGTTTTCTGCGGATATGTGTCTCTGAATATTGATTTTAATTGATTTAACCAGTGTAGTGGATTGTGTTGCCTGCTCTCTGATGTATGAATTAATGAAGTCTATGTTCAGATGTTCTTGTTAGGATTCAATTGGATGTGTTGAGAATGCTAGGAGGTCTAAAACAATGCCTCTGCCTCACTAGGATCTTTCCATCCTAGTTAGCCCTTTCTAAGATCCCTTGTCCTACCTCTGATTTTGTCCAAGCAGGCCTGGAGTTAAATGACCTCTGACCTGATCTACAGACAACCATGCCCCCCCTTTTCGCCTGCATTCACCCACTGTTCACTCCACCATCATCTTCATGACCCGTACGTTCGGATGGACTGAAACAAATCAAAGCTCGGACATTGATCTGCCGCTACGAGAGTTTAAAATTTTTGCCCACTAGCTTTGATGTCCCTGTTAATTATTTTTTCCTAGTTTCTTTTTTCTCACCCTTGTCTTATATTGGATCCTTCTTTTAAGTGATTCCCCAACACTCAAAATTTTAAACAAAATTCGTGGTTGCACTCCAGCCTAAAACATTAACATTCGAGCTTCAAAGACATAAACCTTTGACTATCATAGATAGATCCCTCTCTGGACCTAGGAGGGCTAGATCCTAAGGTCCCAAAGTGGTTCTATGTTGTCTCATCTTTTGGTCTTGTCAACCTGGCCAAAACATGGGAACCCCAACATAATGGTGACTCCACTGGGGAGTTCTGAGTACATTTCACCCTAAACATTCTTAAAAACTTCAGAAACTTAGAACTCTGGCTAGGTTGATAGTAAGTCACTCCTTTCTTGAATCGACCTCCATTATTGAATATTCACCATACTCTTAGACAGAGTCTGGAAAGGGCCAGGTAGCCTCCCGATCTCACACTCTTCGGAGGTGACATATCTGGTAAATGCCCTCCCAGTCAATCTCTGGTTGGAGTTTACTGTCATGAGGAGATTCCTGAAAGGTGATAGTGCCTGAGCACTATGGGGGATAGTGTGACCCTTTAGATACACCCTAAAACCCTCCACCTAGTGACTCCATCGTTCCTAAACAAAAAGACTCCACTGGTGATCAGTAGGCCTGCTGATTATCTTGGTTTCACAATAGACTCCACTGGGAGACCAGCCCCTGAGACAATCAACCACAGAAGAAGTAACGAGTAGGGTTAAGCTTCTTGGCTGGGAAATAACATTTTGGCTTTCAGAACCATCCACACAAGAGCTTATCCCAACCCTGACCCACCTGAAATAGTTGACAATCCGGAGAGTATCCTCAAAGGAGCTCCTACACCTAACAGACCAACTATTTCCAGTCAAATTCATAGAGCTAATTCTGCACCAAAAAACCTAACAGCTCTAGCACCTTTGCTCCCTGACCTAGACCTACCTAACAATTTATCAAGAACCAGGTCAGTCAATCACCTAGACCAGCAAGACCTTGAGCCTCACAGTACACCATCGCATAGTGGTCAACACACTATGGACAAAGGAAACCCTCCATCCACACCACCTGATATCCATTTCATCCAAAACTTGGGGCTCTCCCACCCTAGATCTGCTCAGCATATTTCTGCTGGTCCTAATATCCCTGTCGTCCAAGTACTAGCTGCTCAAATCAATCTTCTACCTCACCAGAATATCATCATGGAAGCCTGGTATGCTCCCTTAGTATTACCCCAGCCTTTGTTACCCTTACCCAATGATTATCAATCAAAAATCCCACACTTCACTGCTAAAGAGTCCATAACAGCTCAGCAACATGTAGATAAAATGGAGGACTCTTTTGATTACATGGAAATTGATGATGAAACAATCAAAATGAGAATATTTGCCCAAATCTTAGGGGGTGATGTTAAGAAATGGTTTAAAAACCTGCCTGCTGGTAGTATCCAAGATCTCCTTGCATTATATCAGACTTTCATAGACAAATGCGAGACCAGGGCAAATCCTCGCCAACTCCTAGCAGAATACATGAGCCTCAAACGGAATGCAGGAGAAAGTGTCCATGACTACACAACAAGATTTAACAACATTTACAATGCTCTCCCTCCACATATGAAACCTCCACAAGGTATGGCCCTAGAAAAATACCCTGATGGGTTTGATGCTCACATGGCCTATGAGCTTAGAGATAGAGAGTATACCACATTGGAAGACATGCAGAAAGGAGTCGTAAACATAGAGGCCAATTTGATTGAGAAAAGAGAAAAACTGAGGTCTGAGAAGAGGGTAACCTATAGGGATGACAATGTAGCCTCCACATCTGATCCAAACTATGACAAGTTGTCTAAAAACTTGGAAGAGCTACAACAAATGATGAAGAAGATGGTTGTCATAGTTAGCAATCAGAATAGAAACTAGAACCAGAATCAGAACCAAAACTTTAGAAGAAATAACAATGCTCCCAACAGAAAAAAATAATTAGATAAACAAGTTATTCCCCCATTCCAAAAAAATTCAGATGAGGATGAGGGAATCATAGAAGAATCTGAAGGGAATGCAATAAACATGTGTGAAACAGAAGACTCAGTCCTTAACTGTGACTCAGAGGAAGACCAGCCCACACCTTCTTATTGGGATGAGGAATGGTTAGAAACTGAGGATTACAGGTTAGGATATGAAAATGCCATGATGCAGGTCAGAGAACAGTACGAACTCAGAAGCAAAAAGAATCAAGACACAACCAAAACCAAAGATCCTAAAGTTGCTATCAAGAAAAGACCTGATAAAACTTCTAAAGCATCTACTGCAAATAACAAACCAGCAGCCGAAAGTTCTGGTAAACACAAGGGAAAATACAACCAAGACACCGAAAAACAAAGCCAACCAGCTAGCAGCACTAGCACTGCAGTTAGTGCTCCTGATAAAATTATTCCTGACCCTGTACATAGTGAGAGATCACAAACTGACACAGCCACTAAAACAGTGGCAAATAAAACGGAATTGAGCATTACAAAGGTCCAGTCCACTTTCAATCTGGAGAGTGAGATTGCAAAAATCAAAATCTCTGTACCATTATCTGAGTTGGCCACTCAGGATGTATATAAAGGCCAAATTTTGAAAGCATTGAATCTGGGGGAAATAAATAACTCTGTAAACCTGAATGATGATCAACCAGCCCTACTCTTTGGTCCAAAAATTGAGGGAAAGTTTCAGGAGGGGGTAGTTCCACCATTCTATGTCAGTCTCAACATTCATGACAAGATCCTTCATCATGCCATGCATGATTCTGGTGCATCCCACAATCTAATGCCTAAGGTAGTTATGGAAAGGCTAGGCCTAGAAATCACTAGACCCTACAAAGACTTATACTCATTCGATTCTAGCAGAGTAAAATTACTAGGCCTAATCAAAGACTTGTGTGTGGGTTTGACCCAGATTCCTAGCAAATGTATGGTCATGGATGTGGTGGTGGAAGATGTGCCACCTAAGTATGGCATGTTACTATCTCGATCATGGGGAGCCAAGCTGCAGGGAACAATGCAGATGGATGGCACTTATGCCACCATCCCTATATTTGGCCAACTTAGAAGACTGTATAGAGAATCTCAGATGAAATTCCTAGTCAGCAGCTCAGAGAAGCCCGAAAACTCGCCCTTATACTCGGTGCACACAGACCTAGATTATTTCATTCTTTATAACGGCCAATCCTTGGGGGAGTCAGAATCTGGAAACATGGGTACAAATGTAGAGGTTGAAAGCACGGACCTAAACATAATGGCTACCCTGGAAGAAACTGAAGAAGAGAACAATAGTGAAACCTGTAGAATATGCGGTGGGAGACTAACTAAGGGCAAGCCAGAAACGCAATGCAGTCAGTCTATTAGTCACACCCTTCAAACTGATACACCACGTGAAGAACAAGATGTCTCGCAGCCTAGTACAGACCCTACAACGCAACATAAATGCGAACCCATGTGGGAAATGAATTTCGATGGGTCATGTACTAGAAACAATGTTGGAGCAGGCGTGTGGCTACGTAACACAGAAAATGATCATGCAGAGAGCCACACTCTCAATATGCATTTCAAATTCACAAATAATATTTCAGAATATGAAGCTCTTATCCTTGGCCTGAATCTGTTGAAAAAATTAGGAGCCCGCAGGATAACGGTGCATGGAGACTCTGAGCTAGTTATCAAACAAGTAAATGGTGAGTATTCAGCAAAACACCCCAGGCTTAGGGCATACAGGAATGACACTTTGGATCTGCTGAAAACTTTTGTTGAATATGAATTAGTGTTTGTTCCTAAAGGTCAAAATGCAATTGCAAATGGATTAAATTGCCTAGCTAGCTCATATACTAAGACCCCAGTTGACCAAAAAATCATCATTCAAACCAAATTCAGGCCTGTAGTGCCAGACAATGAAAAATATTGGCAGGTCTTTGAAGGAGACAAACAGATCGAAGATTTCCTGGTGGGCAGAAATGAGTTTGAATTTTTTGATTTAGACTCAAATTCTGACAACAGCTGCCCAAGTGAAGATACCCCAGATGAACATGAAACACCTTGTAGCATCGAAATAAATTCTTTTTCCGAGGAAACTGGAAACCCAACCGAAAATCGTGAAAACGCAGATACCAAAGAGGTAGAGGTGCTGCAGGTCAAAGACAAGAACATACCAAGAGGCCTATCACCCTTAGAGGACCTTTTTGACTTTGATGACGTAGCAAAAAAGCCCGCAATAGAACATGCAAATTCAGATGTGGAAGAATGCAACGTAGGCCCTGAAGACAAACCCAAAATGATTAAACTAGCTAAGTCTATACCTGAAAACATGAAGCAAAAATACATTGACATGTTTAAGGAGTTCATTGACGTGTTTGCATGGAGCTATGAAGACTCAAAGGGTTATGACACCAACATCATTCAACTCAAGATACCCTTGAAGGAAAATCAGAAGCCTTTCAAACAAAAACTCTGTAGGATCAACCCGAAACAATTGCCTGCCGTTGAGAAAGAGATCAAGAAGATGTATGATGCAGGAATAATAGTTCCTATGAGGTTTTCTGATTGGGTGTCAAATCTAGTGGTTGTAAGAAAGAAAACAGGGGAGATCATATTATGCATAGACTTTAGAAACAACAACAGAGCCTCCCTGAAAGACAACTACCCCTTGCCTAGAATGGAACACATCTTACAAAAGGTGGTGGGCTCTAATAGGATCTCTCTGCTTGATGGTTTTTCAGGATATAACCAAATATTGGTACTCCCAGAAGATCAACTCAAAACAGCATTTACCACTTCGTGGGGCACCTTCATGTATGTGAAAATGCCCTTTGGATTGATGAATGCTAGCACCACCTTCCAGAGAGCGATGGACATAGCTTTCTCAGAGGAGATAGGAAACTTCATAGTCATCTACTTGGATGACTTGACTGTCTTTTCTAAAACAGAAGAGGAACACTTGAAACATCTGAGGAATTTTTTTGAAAAATGTAGAAGGTATGGTCTGTCCCTGAACGCTAAGAAAACTGTTTTTGGGTTCCAAGAAGGTAAACTTCTTGGTCACATTATATCTGAGAAAGGGAACAGGATAGACCCACAGAGAGTTGAGGGAATACTCCAAATCACACACCCCAAAAACATCAAGGAGTTATAGTCCTTCATCGGGAAGATCAATTTCCTTAAGAGATTCATTCCCAACCTTGCTGAGCACCTTAGGAAAATGACCGAAATGCTAAAGAGAGGTGCAGGAGTCAAGTGGACCGTTGAAGCCAAAAAATCTTTCAAGTTAGTAAAGTTGGCCCCCACTCAGGCTCCTGTGTTGATTAACCCCGATTTCTTGAAAGATTTTCTGATCTTTTCATTTGCCTCCCAACACACAATAGCTGCAGTCCTGCTGCAAAAGAATTCAGAAGGTAATGAACAGCCTATAGCTTTCTTTAGTAAAGCCTTAAGGGATGCACCCCTGAAGTAAAACATTATGGAAAAATAGGCCTTCACCCTGATTAAAACCTTAAAAGACTTTAGGGTGTACATTCTGCATTCTCACACCGTTGCTTATGTGCCAAATATAGTGGTCAAAGATATCTTGTCCCAAGACCCTGATGGGAAAGGGGGCAAATGGATTGCTGCCATCTTGGAATACAACCTTGAAATAAAACCCACCAAGCTGATCAAAGGTCAAGGCCTGGCCCAGTTAATGGCTGAATCAAACTTGTAGGCCCTTGACATTAACATGATAAATGCCTTAGATGAGCAGGAAGGATTTCCCCATCCAACTGTTGAGGAGAAGTTTCAGAACTCTCCTTGGTATACTAATATCCTTTACGTGCTCACCCACCTCAATGCCCCTCCAGAACTGTCCAAAACTAAGGCCAGATTCATAAAACTCAAAGCTAGAAATTACTGCATTTTAAATGAGAATCTATACTGGAAGAATCCCAATGGCCTATTGCTGAAATGCTTGTCTGAACCTGAAGCTGAAAGAATTAAACAAGAATTCCATGTTGTGGAGTGTGGAGGCCACCTGAGCTGGAAAGCCACTGCAAGTAAGATACTCAGGGCTGGCTACTATTGGCCTACACTCTTCAGTGATCTCCATAAAATGATAACTGCCTGTCATAAATGCCAAATCTTTGAGGGCAGAAAAAATCTCCTTCCCCTCCCTTTACAACCTATCACCGTAGAAGGTCCCTTCATGCAATGGGGCCTAGACTTTATTGGGGAAATTCACCCTTCTTCTTATGGGCAACACAAATGGATCTTAACTGCTACAGATTACTTCACCAAATGGATAGAATCCATACCCACTAGGAATGCCATCGATTCTGTTATCATTAGGTTCCTAGAGGACTTCATCTTATCTCGGTTTGGCTGTCCAAGGAAAATAATCACTGACAATGCTACTACTTTCGGATCCAAGAGAATGATTGATTTCTGTCACAGGTATAGAATAGCACTTGGCCATTCAACTGCCTATTACCCCCAGGGTAATGGATTGGTTGAATCATCCAACAAAAGCCTGGTCACAATCATCAAAAAGTCATGGCATAAAAAGTTGGTACATGCTCTGTGGGCTGATAGGCTCACCACGAAGAAGTATATTGGCATTTCACCATTCCAACTGGTTTACGGAACAGAGGCAGTTTTTCCTACCAGCCTTGGAGTTCCAGTGATTAAGCTTGTCCAAGAGATTCAAACAGAGGAAAACAGTACGGTGAGAAGAATCAATGAAACTATCCATATGCAGCAAACAAGGGAGCAGGTTTATAGTAGAGCTGTCAAAGTTCAGGAGAACATTAAAAGGCTATTTGACAAAAGAGCCAAAGCTTCAGATTTTAAGGTTGGAGATAAAGTTCTGAAATGGGATTCTAGGGGAGAGGACAAAGGTAAACATGGCAAGTTTGATAGCTTGTGGCAGGGTCCATATATCATACAAGCCACTGTGGGTCCTAATGCATTTTTCTTACAAGAACTTGATGCAACAGAGCTGTTTGGGGGTCATGTCAATGGCAGGATGCTCAAGCACTACTTCTGCTAAATTTCAGTTTCCAGTTTCATTCTCCATTGTATATATCATTGCAGTTTTATTTAAAAAAAAAAAAAAAAGGAGAGGTTCAGACATGCTCAAAACTTGAACCTCTGAAAGGCAAAAGGAGTGGCTCAAACATCATCAAAATCCGATCCAAAAGAAGCAGAACAGATGGTCTTTATATGCTCAAAACCTAACCAGCAGTGAAAGAAGAATCAACTTTAACATGTCCAAAACTAGAGCTGAAATGAACAAAGGAAGCGACTCTAATTTGCTCAAAACCTGAGTCACAAGAAAAGAAGGATGTTTCAAAATTGCAGATTTCATGCCTTCATAGTTTTGTCTTCATTTTTCCACAAGTCTTCACTCCAGCAAGTCAGACAGTCTAATCCCGGCTTGGTTGTTTTTCAATTTCCTATTTTAGAATGTAGGAGAAGAAATCTGTTGGACAGTCTAATCCCAGCAGATGTTAGATTAGGTAGAGAAGCATATGAGGCCAACCGTCTAATCTGGTCTCATAAAAAAATAAGGGTAGATTTAGAATAAGTTTTTTTTTGTTTTGAAAATAAAATGTAGAGGTTCTGCTAGCTCAAATGCACCCAAAGCGAAATGTTAGAACTGTAGTCTGGGTAGGTAGATTGGTTGGGAAATATTTCTGTTGATTTAATGTCTTCATGGTTAGTGGCAGATGAGCAAAGAAAGAAAGGGATACGCCAAGAAGCAGGCATCTGGCCTACACCAAAGATCATTCTCTGGATTCTTGACTCCTTCAAGAAGAAGCCATCCCCATGTGGAGCCACTGTTAGCCCCCCATAAATTTTTTGACAAGCAAATAGGGGGCTAAAATGTTTTTTAGCCTCCAAGGAATGCATTTCCTCTGAAAACACATCATCCTTGAAGCCTCTTTGTGCCTTGTGTCCTTTCATAAATTTCCCTATGTTTAGTTCCATTACAAGCCTCCCTGTTTGTGAAGAAATGCCGAAAGGCCCCTTTCCCTCTTATTCCACCCCCTCTTAGCTTCTATTTCCCTTCTTACCTTTGCAAATCCACATTATATCCTTCCCCTTCCCTTTTTTGGCCTTTTCCCCCCCTTATCCCTCTATGGTTCCCCTTCCTTGGCCTTAAAATGCATTAAAATGGTCTAAAAACCCACTTCCCGACCATATTAAGGCCTAAGCCCCTTTCCGCCAGCCCCTTTAGCTATTTCCCCATGTAACCAAGCGCTATGACTGAGTGCTACCCCTTAAGGCGCTAATCGAAAATCGTGAATCCCATGTTTTATGTGAATAATCATCCATCGCAAATATTTGCGATGCGATTAATCGCGCCATCACAAGTTCTTCGATCACTCCCGCTCCTCTGATTGATCGCATCACGATATATTGCGATTGTGATTGATCGTGCCACTGCTCTGATTGCATGATTGCAGTCCTAACTCCCGAATCTCTAATCGCAGTCTCCCTCCAATTGGATGTGAGCCGTTGATCTGATCTCCGGATTCAACGACCAGCGCTCCATTGCAAACCCCTTTCCGATTGCAATCGAAAACTCCAGTTGTGCCACCCCAATTGAAATCTCCCGATTTAATCCTGTCTATCCGTTTGATACATGATCCGACGGTCATCGCTTCTTCCGCCCAATCACAATCAAAAGTTTCAATGTGTGTCACTTTTGTCCCCCTCCGATTGTGATTGCCCGATTCAATCACAGCCGTCCGTTGAAATGAAGATCTAAAGATTCAAAAGGAATCTCCTTCACCTCTGGCTGGGTCCCACCTCATCACATTTCATTGCATTCCGGTCGCATTTCTTTGTATTTTTTTCACGAGTCAAGGTTTAAGACTTTACACCAAAGTCCTATCTTTCATGACTGTTCCATCCACTTTCATGTATTGTTCCGCCGCTCGACCTCCGCCGTTGATCTTCGTCTCCAGGTCAAGATCTAATGGTTTGCGCTGCATATCATCACCAAACCCTATTGTTTGCACATTTCACCACTTCAATGCATTTTTACCCTTATGTCACATAATATCATTGTTTCCGCTGCCGCCACACCACCATATGTTTCACCCTCCGCTCCACCAGTCTTCCATTACATCGATTTTCCTCACACAGTTGCAATTTCCCGCAGAGTACAAGAGTTGAAATGCCACCATAATTGCATAGTATGGAGGTAACAACAATTTTTCCACTGACTGGGGCAAAGGAGTTAATGAATAGCAGGTTTATTACATCAGCCGAGTGGATTTCCCCATCAAAGGAAAGATTTAAAATCTGCAAACCCTCTCCGGCGCCATTAAAGCTCAGAATGCATGAACAAAGACAGTACGGGAATAGCCTAGGGCTCGAGGTAGTAAATAGAATAATTTTGTTCCCTCTCAAGGATTTTAGGAAGCAAAGGAACCAGTTCAAAAGCCCATACATCACACAGAAGGTACAGCACGAGAGATCAGAGTATCAGGGTTTTCATATCATCAGAAATCCTTTTCTTCATCAAAGGACAAAGTGCCCATGTAGGTTTTATTATGTACAATGTCCCTGAAGGAATTCCCACCCTAACAGCAGTTCCAAAACCGCCAGAGCATGACAGATCTCTTAGAAATTCTTTTCATTCTTGTTCGAAGCACCAAAAGTATCGCAGCTGAAACATGTCAAACTCATATCTGAAGAAGATCACTCCCACATGGAGAGGTGACAGAAATGAAATACATAGCAATCAAACAGAAGGGGTTTCGACCCTGCATTCATTTTGTGTTTAAAATTACATTTAGTGTTCACCTACCACCTTAGTCGACCTCCTGTTCATCATCTGCTATAAAGCATAGAATGAAATTATTGTAAGGGTTGTTGATGAGATATTAGGAAAAGGCAAACATTTTCCTCTTGAGATAATTTCTCTGTGTAATATTGTAATATAGGCTGAGATTTGATGTATTCAGACTGAATGTTCAAGCTATGGGCTATGATGTACCCGATTGGTGTTGTTTTTAATATGACAAGCATATTTCTTTGGATCCTGATCTGAAGCAGTTGGTGATGTTTTCCTTTCTTTGTATTTGTGATTGACTTGTTTTCATTTCATTGCGTTTCTTCAGGCTTGCATCAGAATTTTGGCATAAGATTTACCCTTGATAGGTACCTTATGTTGCTGCTCTCCCAGCCTTTTATGTTTTCTGCTGATATGTGTGTTTGAATATTGATTTTAATTGATTTAAATAGTGTAGTGGATGGTGTTTCCTGCTCTCTTATGTATGAATTAATGAAGTCTATGTTCAGATGTTCTTGTTAGGATTCAATTGGATGTGTTGAGAACGCTAGGAGGTCTAGAACACCGCCTCTACCTCACTAGGATCTTTCCATCCTAATTAGCCCTTTCTAAGATCCCTTGTCCTACCTCTGATTTTGTCCAAGCAGGCCTGGAGTTAAATGACCTCTGACCTGATCTACAGACAGAATCGGATGGCTCCCCCTTTTTCATTTTCAGTCCTTAATGTTCCATTCCAACCATCATCTCTAAGACCCAGATGCTCTGGATGACTAGCCCAATTGAAAGCTTGCACATTGAACACAAGTAAATCCTTTCTTGACTCCATTTCCCAATGGCTTTGATGTCCCCTGAGTTATCTATTTCTTCCTAGTTTCCTCTTTGCTCACCCTTGTCTTATATTGGATCCTTCTTTCCTGATTCCCAAAAATCAAACAAACAACCCTGTGCCTATAACTAGCCTAAAACCTTAATATTCGAGCTTCAAAGACATAAACCTTTGACTATCAGAGAGAGATCCCTCTCTATACCTAGGAGGGCTAGATCCTGAGGTCCCAAAGCGGTTCTAGGTTGTCTCATATTTTGGTCTTGTCAACCTGGCCAAAACATGGGAACCCCAACAGATAGATTGGTCTATTTGGTAGCCGTGAACTTGGGGTCACATCCATGGAGTGCTTGACCTGAAAATGCAGAGGTACCCCTATAGGTGAGGTTAATATGTCCCCATGTTACTCCACAAACTTTTAAATTTGTTTATGTCATGAGGAGGATCCATTTCTGGAGGTCATGGCTATAGTATTCTTCTTTCCCTGAGGACGAATCATAAGGAAAAAAAATTCCTATTTTTGGAAATGATCTTACTGCATTGCTTTGCAGTGATAAAATAGATGGTGGTATGTGGTGCTACCTCTGGTATCATGTACAACCTATTTCCCAAAGCAATAGTAACAATGCAAAGCCTAGACTCATACACAACATGCTAGTTCTACAAGTATGATTGGCCTAATAATACATCGCAAAAATCAAGAGGAGAAATATCACATAATTCCTCATCCTTGAAAGGCTTGATGGTGTAGGGAAGGCTACACTATTGGCTGACACAGAGATCCTGTCCTTGGTGAAGCCAACTGAAGGTTTAGGACTGTGGGTTTGTTGTGGTCAGTAGTCCCAACCCCTTCATGAAACATGCTGAAATGAGGTTCTTTTGGCTCCCGCTGTCAACAATTAATTGCAACGAAGAACCATTTGCCCACATCTGGGAATGGGAGGGACACTCCCCCTCTTATGAATCTTTGGGTTCCTCATTTTGGATCTTGGTGGTGGAAAAAATGATGTTGGGCTATGCATCGATAATCTCATTCCCTTTATCATGACCCTTGTCGGGTTCTAACTCAGAGTCAGAACATGCAACTTATTTGGAAGCCTTCAGCTCGGCCAATAGTGACTGCTTTCACAACACTCACTTGTGTTGTGAATGGAGCTCTTATGGAACTCACACCACTTTCTCATGTCCTTCTTTGGCTTTGCGGTGTTGTTATTTTCTTTCGGCTTTGGTGGGTTTTCCTCGGTCACCCCACCTTGGCTTTTCCCTTTGCTATGTTGTTTGGGGGAACCTTTCCATTTCTTTTTCTTTGACGATCCAAAGTCTCACTTCTTCTGTTTTAATTTTTTCTCAATCTTGGTAGCATATCGGTATGTTGCACCAAGGGAGGAGATGTCAAGGAACTCCATTTCCTATTTAATGTATCTCTACATAAAAATATGGTACATCAACACCAAATGTTTCTTTGAATCATTGATACCCAAATTTCTACACAGGGTATTGAACAAATTCATCCGCTCATGCACATCTTGATCCCTTTGCTTCCATAATGTTGTCCATTTCATGTACTTGTCCTCATAGATCCCCAATGGAAAATATATTTCCTTGATGGCATCTCGGAAATAATTCCAAGTGGTTGTGGCCGAGAACCTGCTATCCCAATTTGATATAATGGACTGTGGGATCCCAAAGTGTACCTACACTCATTCAAAGAAGATTTTAGATGTGGATTCTTCTGTTATATTCTTCTTGCAGGGTGCCAGAATGGCAATTTTAGAGAATTTATCGATGACCAAAAAAACATAGTCATTTCCATGCTTGGATAGAAGGAAGGAACAACATGTAATCCATGGTAATGGATTCCCAAGGTTGTCTAGGGGTAGGCAGTGAAGTATATAGGCCTTCTTTCTTGATGGTCAGTTTGGAAATGGTGCTCACAATGAAGGATATGATGTACTTCCCAACATCATGTTGAAGGTTCAGCCAATAGAAATACTTCTACAGTACTGCCAATGTTTTCTCAACCTCGTAATGTCCAGTGATGCGATTATAGTGCACTTCCCAAATCATCTTGGCATGCTCACTTGAAGGAAAATAGAGGTTTCCTAGCTGGGACAATAGTGCATCCTGTATATGAAAATTTAGAACTTTCTTACCCTTTAAGAGCATCTAATATGTGTTGCCTAATTCTGAATCAATTTTGTAGAGATGTGTCCAGCTCAAAGTTTGGTTCCCACAAGAGTCCAACACAGTGGTTAGCACTACAATTGGTGGTCAGTTGAGGCAATCTAAAATATTATTGGTGTTCTCCTTTTTATACTTGATGTTCAAATAGAAATTATGCAGGTACTTGGACCATTTATTATGGATATCATTATTGAACTTCCCTTGTATCTGTATGAACTGTAGGGGTCGGTGATCTATGTGGATGATCGCTTCCTTCCCCAAAATGTAATGGTTCCATTTTCGAGAGGCATGCACGATGGAATACATTTCATTATCATGTGTGGGATACTTTCAGACTGTTTCTGAAAGTTTCTCACTGTGATATGCAACTAGATGCCCCTGCTGAATAAGTATTGCCCCAATAACATAGTTAGAGGCATTTGACTTGATCTCAAATGATTATGTCAATTCTGGTAATGTGAGAACTAATATAGAGTAGAGGCAATGCTTCAACTCTGCAAACGCCTTATGCTGAGATTCAAACCAAAATAATTTTTCTTTCTCCCCTCCCTTGGTGACTAGAATCAAAGTCCAAGTGATAAGAGAGAACCCCAACATGAACCTGTGGTAGAAATTGGCAAGACCCAAAAAGTTGTGAAGCTCTATTAGAGTGGTTTTGGTTGGCCAATCCCAAATGATATAGATCTTGGATGGGTCCTCGTGCACCCCCCACTCATCAATAATGTATCCAATATATTGAAACTGGGTCATGAATAAAGTGCATTTCGCCAAATTGGCACACAAGTTGTGTTAGTGCCGTGTTTTGAGGACTGGTCAAATGTGGTGGAGGTGCTCTTCCCAAATCTAACTGAATATCAGGATGTCATCCAAATACACCACCGTGAATGAGCTATTGAATGGTCGCAAGTTGTCGTACATCATCTAATGGAGGTTGCGAGAGCATTTGTCAACCCCAAAGGCGTGACCAACCATTCAAAAAGGCCCTCCTTCCATTTGAAGGAAGCCTTGCACACATCAGAGGGTTCTATTGGTAATTAGTGATACCTAGACTTCAAGTCGGTCATGTTGAAATATTTGGCCTCGTTTAGTTGGTCTAGAAGGTCATCAATCCATAGGATTATATACCTATTACGGAAAATGATCTTGTTCAGTGCTTGATAGTCAACATAGAGTCTCCAAGTCCCATCCTTCTTCTGTACCAATAGGACCAGGCTCCCACATGGTGATGAACTTGGTCAAATGTGACGTTTCTACTATTTCTCCTTAATCTGCCTCTTGATTTTGTGGTTCTCCAAATAGAACGTCGATAGATCGGTCCATTAGGTATCAGCACACCTGCGGTCAGATCGTTGGAGTGCTCGACCTGAAAATGCAGATGTACCCTTAGGGGTGAGTTGAACATATCCCCATATTACTCCATGATCTTTTCCATCTATTTTTGATGTGTAGAGGAGTCCTTTCTAGAGGTCATGCCTATAGTATTCTTCTTTCCCTGGGGGCAGATCATCAGGAACAAAAATTTCCTGGTTTTTGAAATGATCTTATTGCATTATTTTGCAGTGATCAAATAGATGATAGTATGGGGTGCTACCTCTGGTATCCTGTATAGCTTATTTCCCAAAGTAATAATAACAATGCAACACATAGACTCATACAAAAGTTACAACATATCTCTTACACAAGTATGGTTGGCTAATAATACGTCACAACAATCAAGAGAGGAAATATCACATAAAACCTCATCCATGAAGGGCTTGATGGTGTAGGGAAGCCCACACTACTGGCTGACGCAGAGATCACGTCCTTGGTGAAGCCACTCTAAGGTGTACTGTTTTGGGTGTGTTGTGGTCAGTAGGCCCAACCCCTTAACAAACTCTACTGAAATGAGGTTATTTTGGCTCTCGCTATTGACAATGAACTATAGCAGGGAACCCTTCAACCACATCTGTGAGTGGAAGAGGAACACCCCCTCTTCTGAATCTTCGAGTTCCTCCTTTTGGATCTTGGTGGTGGAAAAAATGGTGTTTAGATATGCGTTGAAAATCTCCTTCCCTTTGTCATTCCCCCTTTTGGGTTCTGACTCATAGTCTAAACATGTATCTGTTTCGGAAGCCTTCATCTCAACCACTAGTGACTGCTTGGCCTAACACTCAGTTGTGTTGTGAATGGAGATCTTATGGAACTCACACCACTTTCTCATGTCCTTATTTGGTTTTGTAGTGTTTTTCTTAGCTTTTGGGTTTGGAAGGTTGTTCTGGATCACCCCACAATAGCGTTTTATTTTATTCTGTGGTTTTTGGGCACCTTTCCATTGCTTCTGATTTGCAGATCCAAAGTCTCACTTATTCTATTTAAATTTATTCTCAATATTCCCAGCATACCATTATGTTGCACCAAGCGAGGATATGCCAAGGAACTACAATTCCTCTTGAATCTATCTGTGCAGACAACTACGATACTTCAACACCAAATGTTTCTCCGAATATTTGATACCCAACTTTGTGCACAGGGTATTGAAAAAATTCATCATCTCATGCACATTTTGATCCCTGTGTTTCCACAGCGTTGTCCATTGTAGGTAGTTATCCTCATAGCTCCCCATTGGATCTAGTATTGTTCCTTGATGGCATTTCAGAAAGAATTCCAAGTGGGGGTGGACGAGAACATGGAGGTTTCCCTCTCATCCTTCTGCTCACTGTAGGTTTCCCACCATTCCTTGACATGGGGGATATATTTGAGGTGTGAAAAAGTAATATTTTACTCATTGGAGAAGTCATGAACTGAGAAATATACTTCTATTAGATTCAACCATGTATATGTGATGTATGCATGTATTTGGCCCTCAAATATGGGAATGTGAAAGTTTACTTTGACATTAAAAGGAGTGGGGCCTCGAGAGTGCTTGTTGGATGAACATGTGCCACCAGTGGGTAGTCATTGCAGGATCTGGGAAACATTATCTGTCATCGCATTCATTTTTTTCTTGAGGGCTTCCTTGAGAAATATTTTTATAATATATCCTACTCCCTCCTATTTATTTTCTTCTACCATGGGAGGTCGTTGGGTTTTTCTAGGCTAATCTTGGAAAGGTTCAACCAGATCGAGCCCTAACTCCTTATATCCCAACCTCATTGGGGACATGAAAATAAAAATTGAGAAAGAGAATACCTTTCTAATAACACGGATCCAGGCTTACGCAGGAATGGAATAAAATACATAAAAACATAGATGTAGTAGGAATAACACTTTATTTAACTAATATCATATACTGAAAAATTATTAGAGACAAAATGGAAACTAAACTAGCTCAGGTGATGGTAGCTTATCTCTGAGAAGAGATGTGGCAGCTACATGCCTCTAAAATATCTTACAACTAGGCTCAAGGGAATTTTTATTATTGAACAACATGGGAAAACCCTGAACATCCAAAAAACTAACCATAGGAGATGAAGCACCAAAACTATGGGCCTCATTTGGGTAAATTGGTACACCAACTCCCTGGGGATGTAACTTTGGCATAAGATCTCTGTTTAATGTGCACAATACCTTGTTAGAAATATTTGTCTGAAGACTACAACTTTTGATTAAAAAAATTGGTCAAGGACCCATGTTACTCCTGATTTTCCAAAAAAAATTCGTTTAGGGCCTCAAAACATCTTTGGAAGTTTAGGACCCGAAAAAAATCCAAAAATAGTAAACTCTCTTACAATTAAGGACACTAAAAAACGAAAAGAAAAATGGAGGGGGTCCTACTGGAATAGGTGGGTGGCCACCAATATCCACCTGGATCATTCCACAACACCCAAATAGGAGAGTATATATTTCCGTTGGTACTGACACGTCTAGCAGACTTCCAACATTGACATAGCAGTAGGAGAATGTGCCAAGTCATCTACTATACTATAGGTATGGGTGGATTTAGTTAAAGTATCATTTTGATGTAATGGACCTTTAGGTATTTTAGTAATAACCTTTTCCTTAGGCCGAGGGATCTATAAGGTACCATTTGATGATGAAGGAGGCTCTATGGAAACTGGAGGTTGGGACTCCGTCACAGAGTTAGAAGGTGGCTTGTCATATTTTCATGAGCAAGTTTGAAGTTTGACTTTTTCGATATTAATATCATATGAATTCATCATGAGAATATAATAATCATTATGACCAGATTCTGAGGGTTGGGGATTGCCTGACCTTGTGTAGGTTGGGAAGCTAGATATCCTTCTTGAGGAAAAGGATTGGTAAGCATAAATGGTTGAGATGAAGCAAGAGCCTAAGGAAGCTAAGACATAGGCTACTTTCCTCTAGGGGCAGTTGCTTTAGCTTCCCTTACTTGACGCATATGAGCTAAAAGGGGATATTCATGGTTATAATGGAAATAAACACTACAACATGTACACATATTACTCGTACGAAGGGCATTCCTTTTCTTGGGTTGTATTCTGTGTTGTTGGGTTGTGGGATTAGGGAGATTTCCCTGTGGTGCATTAGGTAGTGGAACCTAGTTAACCTCATTACCTTTATATTGATGGTTTTGGTTACCTTTCCCCTAATTATTTTTCTTGGGTTTTGGGGGATTTGTCACGCTCTACTGAGGATACGCTTAACCTTAAGTAGGAGGTGGCTATTGTGGTAGAGGATTAGGGGACATGGGAGGATAGGAGGATGGGGCATTGGTGCTAGAGGGGATAGGTGGTGCATATGGAGCATTTGATAAATGTTGATAAATGGTTACCTTAAGATGATTAATATATTGATGCTTTGACATGGATAAGTGTTTCCTTGAGGAGGGGGTAGTCGTAAGAGGTACTGGTACCCCCCTAGGGTTGACCATAACTCATCATAGGTGGATCATATGGTTGTAGATGAGGGTCTAAAATGGATCCAATGATACCATCGGCAACATGAGATTCCCCCGGTGCATTAGCAGTACCGAGCTGAGGCAGATTGAGGAGAACGGTATAAACATAACTTGATTGAGCATATATCAAGTCATATTTAAAAGCTACTTCGAGCACATCATCCTCTAACTGAGGGAAGTGTGATGCAACATCTTTACATGTGGATTCCAAAAGTGAGCTAAGGAAACAATCCATATAAACATGGTCTTCGAATTCAGGGACCCTACACATGCTCCTCCTTCTACTCCCTTCTTGAACATGGTCAGATAGGCGAGTGGTAGAATTTTGATGGAAATAATTCAAGAGTTCAATACTAGTTTCATAATGGTGAGGTGACTCAAAATAGTATAGAAAATATTTGGAAAGAGTTGCAAAATTTGAATGAGTGGTGTTGGGTTGATAAAAATACCACTTAGTCGTAACTCGAGTAAGCGTGCCCTCGAATAGACGAAGATGGATGGATTGCTCAGTGATGGAATTAGAGGAAAGAAATATGAAATGAGCGAACATGATTTGTGGGATCTTCTCCAGAATTTCCTTCAAACTTAGGTATGTTAAAAGGAAGTTTGGTAGGCATAACTAGCTAATTGGGGTTATGGAGAAGAGGATCATTGATCAACTGGTTAAAATCGAGGAGATTCATAGCAGCCACGAAGGGTAGAAATTGAGTAGGAGTGACAGTATCAATCGAGGTTCCAATAGTGTGATTACCTCGGTTAGCCCCTGAGTTAACACCTTCATTTCCCACACCTGCGTTCATGCCTTACATGGTGGCGATACGAGGTTGAGAAGACGCGGAATCAAAGGAAAAACTAGATGAATCAGTAGAATCAGATTGAGAAGGACTCAGTCGAGGACTAGGAGGATGAACTGTAACTTGACATGGAGGAGTAATATGTCCCAATGGGAACTAGGGGTGAAGGTATCGAACTCACCATGACAAATGCCTAAGGGGCGCAATGATGTCAAGAAAATGATAACACTAAGAACTAATGTATGATAGTGGAAAAATAGTAACAAACAATTATAAGACACCTTATGTACTAGTGCCAATTGTAAACTAACTATATAATGATGGTACTCTAATACAATCAAACACATCCTATAAAATAAAATGACCTCTAGCCTATAATTGATCTAAATACTCAGAAAATACTAAATCTACTACTTGATATGGCCTTCCAAAAAAATTCTTACTTGACGAAATCACATCCCCGCAATCAGAGCTATCCAAAGAAAGGTAGGGCAGAGAACCAACTATTTCCCATAGCCATTCCTATCAGGTGTTTTCCTAATATTGGTCACTATGGTTACCTTCGTCCCACGAGAGTGGTCAAGTATTGAGTTTCTTGGTGATCAATCACCACATGGAATTCCCTAGCATGGGTTGGGTAGCCCTAAGAAGAACTGATTGCACGATGACTAAGCCTAAACTACTCTGTATTAGGTTTATGATGCACTCAGAATTTTAAAGTGGGATAGAGAAGGATTTAAGCTCCCTACAAAGTCAAATTGTATGTCTCAATGTAAATGATTAATGGGTGTTATTGGAAGCTTATCCCACTGATCTAATACCTAACTACAAATATTTTTTAACCCTCATCCCCAAGTGGGCTTAATCTATGTGTTTTAGATTATTAAATGTGGTGTGTTTCAAGTATTGGCATGGCAATGTTAACCAAGATCATGTTCGCTTAGGGTGTGAAAATGTGTGTGAAAAAGTGTGTTTAGTGTATGATTTAATTGAACATGTTTGATGATGCCATATGTTGCTGAAATAAAAATGTTGAAATACTATAAATAATGATGTAAATTATACTAAAATAAACAACCAATCAGGCACAAACCTGACCCAAAGAAGGATCTCAAATAGCTAAACCAAGAGAGGCAAACAAGCTACTCAAAAAAACAAAAAAATCATACAAGATATTCTTTCAAAGGGAATGGAATCTAAAGGCATTAAGATGTTGAAAAATGGTGTAGAAAAATAGAAAAATCAGATATGAAATTTGTTGCAGAGGATAGGAAAGAAGCTCAAAAAACCTAGGAAAATCAAGGGGATCCTAAGGGCGAAGGAAAGAGGAAACTTAAAATGGAGTTTAAATGGTAAAATAACATATCCTAAAGGGTTCAAATAAAGTGCATGAGACCCTCAAAAGTGGTGGATAAAAATGTTGAAACCCTAGAATCCTCACTCAGCCAATGTCTTCCTTAAAAGGTGTAGGCTTACTCCAAACCCTAGGGGGATTTTTTCTACCTCAAAGAGAAAAAATAAGATTATCCAAGCCTAAGGGAGACTGAAAAAAAGGTGAAAAACCCTTCCCAGTACACAGAAAACACACTCAGTAATCCTGGAAAAACTCTGAAAACTTCTTGGAGATTATTCAAAATGCAGGTACTATTCTAAAACAGCTATAAAACACATATTTTGGGCCAAAAAGTGCATTGTGGAGCTCAGAGCACAGATCTAGAACTTAAAAGTGAGTTTTTTTCCCAGGACTCTTGGTCATCATATTTCACATGCAGGGTGAAAATGTGAAGTTGGGTTACACTTTTTACCCTTTTTTGAGAAAAAACTTTCATTTTTTTTGTTCTTCAACTTTCTGCAAGGCAAAAGAATTTTTCTGTTTAGAATTTCATTTGTGGTAGAAATAAAAGTTGTCAGAAATTTTATTAGCTTTATATTACTTATTTTTTGGAAATTTTTTATACACATTTGATATGTCAACTTAGCATTTCTTTGAGTGTGTGTTTTTTAACAATCAAAGGATTCATAAGAAGTCATGTTAATACGCATTGTTGTATTCTTTGAAACTTTGTGTTTTTGAGAAAAAAAATGTGTTACAACAATCTAGATAGAGTCTACTTCATTTTGTTCATATTTACAACGCCAATAGATGCATATCATAGTTACTAGAATTTTTTGAACTGGTCCAATACGAAAAAATGCATATTTTGAATATGTTTCGCGACACAAGAAATTTCTTAATATATAAGTTATAAAGTAAAAATCTAAAAACTACCCAATACAGACGACGGACCAATGTAATGCACCATAATTTTTTCAATTTTTTACAGTGTATTTTGGAAGATACAGAATTATGATTTCACTGAATCATAATGACCTTAAGAAATTTTTAGAACCCGTTTTATTACAAAATTAATTAAAATTAGTAAATATTTATGAAATTCCATATAAGTTATATTTCCTGCAAGTAGATTGAATTTTGAAAATTATTGTCTTGGTTTTCACATTTAATTCAGAATCTTTCATGGAGTTTAATCAGTCCAAAGTTGAAGATATGTATTCAAAGCTTCACTCCTCATAATTTCTGACGTGTTAGTTCGGCGAAACTCTTTAAAAAAGTCCGGCTAAATTTTTTTTTGTATCGACGCACTGTCAAGTCTAACGACATAAAAGTTCGGCCAAATTTTTAATAAAAGTTCAACCGAACTTTTACCTGACTTTCTGTCGGCCGAAAAATACCACGAAGCCCCTCCAAAAAAAAAAAATTCATTATTTTTGCATATTTTTGCACATTTGGTCTGATTTTACAAAGGTCTTGGTCTAATTTTGCAAAGAATTTTTTTGGGTTTAAGGATTTTCTTGAAGGTACATTCAAAGGACATTTTTGCAAAGCATTGTTTTGGGTTTAAGGACTTTTCTTGGAGGTACATTCAAAGGACATTTCTTGGAGGTATGTGATACATTTTTTGGATGTTTTTTGGGATTCATTTTTTTTGAAGGTATGGATTTGGGATTAATTTTCATTGTTTCTAAAGGTATGGATTTGGGCTTAATTTTCATTTTTTTTGAAGTTTTGGGCTTAATTTTCAAAGGAAACTTTTTATGCTTGATTTCGAAAGGACTCTTTTTAGGCTTAATATTCAAAGGACATTTTTTCGAAGTATTTTTTAAAGTGATTTTTTTTAGAGGCTTTTTTGAAGTATTTTTTAAAGTGGCATTTTTTAAGAAGTTGGAATTAATTCTCAATGGACATTTTTTGGAGGTATTTTTTGAAGTGACATTTTCTTAGAGTATGTGTTTTGGGTTGAAGTAAATCTTTTATAATTATTTTTTAAAACATGTTTTTGTCTAACTTTTTAAATGAAATTTTTTTGTAGGACTTGGAAGGAAATATTTTGAGCTTCGTTTCATTTTTATAAGAAATTTTTTTATCGGATCTTTTAAAGTAAGTGTTTTGGATTGAAATATGTATTTTTTGCAAAATTTTTAAAATGAGTTTTTTTAAATTAAATCTTTTGTGATGTTTTTTTTTAATTGAGTTTGTGTAAATTTTTGAAGTAAATTTTTTAAACTTCATACTCTATTATCATGGGAAATCGAAGGAATTGTATGAGAAAATATGATCGAAAAAGAGACCCCGAGGAACGTAGAGAAGAGACGGGAGAATTGCGCAAAAGAAAGAGAGAAGCACTCTCAAATATTGAAGGGGAAAATCAACCTCAACTAGAAGTTGAAGCAGGTATGTAAGTGTAAATATTATGAATTTGATATATTTAAAATTTTCCTAGTGTAAAATGTCAAGCTTAATTTTTATTTGATGAACTAATTTGAAAAATATTTTCAATGTAAACAGAGAGAGATATTCCTCAAAAAATTGATGATGAGATACAACATTTTGAAAGAGAAAGTGAAAGACATATTGAACCAATCATTGAATATGGTGAAAATATTGAAATAAATTCAAGTGAAGAAATTGAATCACAAGGTATATATATATATATATATATATGTGTGTGTGTGTGTGTTGAACACGTGCATGCATTATTGAAATTATACATATTTATTAATTTAGTTATTTATTGAATATGTAAACTGATTATGTACTTTTCATTCGAATATGTACAGATGAAATCAATGTCGATGATGAGATGTTAGAAAATGATGACACTCACACATATGGAGATAAAAGAGTTGACCATGCTATACGATATCGTGTTAACCACATTTTTGATACATACTTCATAAAGGAAAATTTGACATTTGAAGCCCAAATGTTGAAAGGTCTCCTATCGTTAAGGAAATTAAAAGAAGCTACAACTTTATTGGGTATTCTAAAATCAACCGAAGATAAAAAAAAATGAAGGTAAATGTGATACAAAATATAAATAGTGTTATAAATTAAATTAGAAGATCTAGATAGAAAAATGATTCAGTTGTAGGTAGAGAAATACATATGGCAGTGGTTACATCAAGTACTAAAGAGAATCGCTTGGTAAAATCTATGGCACGAGCATTAGGAACCTCACGAAAAACCTTGCACAAACATTGGAGATTTCGGTTGCAAATAGATGTAAATGATGAACTTGCTTTTTGGAGAGCTATTTGTGGGAAGCCATACAAATATAGACTTGGAGAAAATGTTAAAAAAATAATATATGAATATTGGAAGAAAAATTTGTGTGTTTCGCCAATTGCAAAGCATGTGATGCAAAGAAGAATAGCACAAAATCAGTACAAAGAACATGAAAAAAATTTCTTGGAAACCACTCAGTTAGATTTTTTTCAACAAGTTCAAAGAAGAGAATCGTGAAATTCATGTCCTAATCAGTGCTTTTGCTCAATAAAAACCATAGTATGTAAAACCTATCACCATATACGACACTTGTTGTTGTCGTTATCATGTGGAATTTGAGTTATATTATGACACATTCCTTAATATTGGTAGAACATTTTGGAAAGATTCACCTCCTCCTTCGACTATTTGTGATTTCATATCTTCATTTCTATGTGAAAGGCAAAGCGATGAACTATTTTACAAAAATAAATGTGTTGGTGGTAAAAAATACGATAATTGTGGAAATTTTACTAAATTAAAAAAAAAAATATCGTACTGATATAAATGATCAATCATAGTCCAACATGAAAGTGAAATGGAAGATATATGAATATATCCATACATTGATTCAAGATGCAAATAGTGCTAAAATAATTGAATTACGAGAAGAAGAAATTTTTTTGAGAGACTTATTAAGAAAGTTCGAGGAAGAATTGTATAAATACACCAAGCATTCCCATAGAGCTCAATGGCAAGACTTGCAATTCAAAAAATCCCATGAATTTTTTCCACCAGGGACCATTTTCTCAGTAATTGATTTTGTAAAAAACTACACATTTGTTCCACAAAAAGAAATTCAAAGTGAATAATATCATTCTGACCAAGTTTCCATGCTCGTCCATATTCTATATAGACATGCTGAACAAAACATCGATCATATAGAACATACTAGTGAAAATCAACATGTTATTAAATAATATCAATTTTATAGTAGTGACGATCGTACACATGATACATATTTTGTACAACACTGTTTTGGAAATATTTATGACTCCTTGAGAAGTTTTGGAATAACATTCAATGAACATTGGATATGGTTAGATGGATGCGCATGTCAATTCAAATCTACACAATCATTCTTTTGGTTGTGTTGTCTTCAGAAGAAAACATGCATTAAACATTGTTGGAATTTCTTTGAGACTGGCCATGGAAAAGGAGAACATGATAGTGTAGGGGAATGCATAAAATGAGCACTTCGAAGATATCAAATGAACCCCTATGGAAGTCGACTTGTGGAAGCTAAAGAAGTTGTTCAATGGTTCATCGCTACTCTAAGCCATGAGACTAACCGATCAAGGGAAGTGTGAAGGTACATTCAATTCAATTTCTATTGGATTTCTAATTTTAAATAGTGTAAATTTATCACAATGATTGTCTTTGATGGTATTTTGATATCATATTTACATTATTTTTTGAATTTTCCATATAAAGGTTTTTTTGGCATATTCGGATCGAAGATGTAGATAGATCAATTGGAAATGACATTGAAACAATAAAAGGGACTCAAAAATTGCATTCAATTAAAACAACATTGTCCAGAAATTTGTTTGCATTGGATAAAAGAAAATATTCTTGTTTTTGTCATGTTTGCATAGACAACACAAAATCCAATGATGTTTGTGAAAAAAAAAATTATGTAAAATATTGGAAACATATAGAGCTAAATACAAAGGGAAAAATGTCTGTTGCAATGTTTGAAGAAATGCAATCAGAGGAGACTACAATATCATCTGATGGTGTTCGATTTTCTGATCTTGTTAGAGAAGGTAACATTTGAATCGCTTTCAAATGATAAAGATCTAAAAATAAATTAAAATACATAAGTTTGTTAAGTTTTTTTTATTGCACAGGAGATGTTTTTGTTGTAATTGCACCTACTGCCAATGATGAAAATGTTAAGTATTATTTGATGCACTGCACTGAATGAAAAATGAAATTATTAGAAAACTATAATAATCACGGGTTTCCATATGAAAGAGGATCTATTATACTGAAAGGTTATTTTTTCGGAAAAACTAATCAAAGTGGGGATTTTGTTTACTTTGAAGACTATGAACCTGATGTCATAAGTTGTCAATATAGTCACTTGGTGTGTGCTGCACTCATAAAGTTGATAGAGGTTCAATCAAATAAAAAAAAGAAATTAAAGAAATGGAAAACGTGAAAATCCGATCATGAACGGATCATTGAAGATGGCATTCCATTGGAATTTTTTTGATTGAACTTCCCAACAATTTATTCTCTTTGGATTCATGTTTTAGAACTTCCAAAACTCAACTAAAAATTGAGTTGCCTTGTTATGTTATCTGTGCAAGTGTTTGCACATGTACAAATTTTTTTGGTCCATGCACACTAGTATCAACTGAAAGTAGCTTTTCTATACATGCATTGATGAAAAATGTTGCATGTATTGGATGTATATATATATGTTCTAGAATGCAATTAACTGTTCAAGTAGTTTTACTATGTGCATTGATGAAAAATTATTCATGTACTGAATATATATGTTCTAGAATGCAATTAATTGAAAGTAGTTTTTCTATGTACATTGATGAAAAATGTTGCACGTACTGGATATATACACGAACTGAATGTGACTAGTTTTTGTTGTGGTATTTTATGGTAAAAAGTATCCACAATGTAAATAAATCATCCACAATATATTTCTGTATGAAGATTCCTTTTAGACAAGAGACACAGAGCACTTCTCTGACTTTTGGTGGGATTTGACCCACATCTCTGTTCCTGATAGAAAATATTACAAAATTTTCCTATCCTGTTAGGGTCCTATAAATATAGGATTCATAATTTTGATTTGACTCTGTTAAAATTCTTGAAATATTGTACATACCTTTTCTTTCTGCACATGTATTCCCAAATTAAAAATTTTTAAAAGAGGGTATAATTTCCTTAAAGAACAATCAAAGGAAAAAAAGAAACAAAGATCAAAAGAATATTAAATATGAACCCCATCAAAAATATATCATGAAAGTGTTCCAAGTTTAAATCCCACTACTTTAGTTTACTTTTTTTTAATAAGATTGTGTGTAGCTTGTCCTAAATGCCACAAATCCATGAGGGTCAAACAACTTAAACTTGACCTCTCATGCTTTAAATTTCATGTTGTTCGATAGAGAATAACAATCTGTCAAACAGTTTAAAATTGACAAATTAGTTGATAAGATAGAGAATAAATGAGGAGCTCAACAGTTTAATCTAAGCCCTCGGATGAAATAAGGTTATAATTAGATATTTTTTATGTTTTGAAAGAAAATTGATTTAGGGTTGCAAGCTTAAATGCACCCACAAAAATGAAGTAAAAAATGTTAGAAATAATGATGGGTAGGTAGAAAATAGTTGTGCAAGACATGTAAAGCCCCTTTTTTTCATTTTCAGTGTGTTTATCTATCCCGATTGAAGAAATAAAGCTCCTAGTACGCGGTCTTACGCCCAGAGGAACTGAAAAAAGCCATTGCAGTTGCTGCTAAAACCGCTTAAATCTTCCAATTTACTTCCAAAGACTTAAAAAATGCTCAAAAAACCTCTGCTATCCTAGAGAAATCTTCCCTGCAACCAAGGTTTCACTAACAATTGTTTTGTTTTGCAGGTTATTGGCAAAAGAATAATTTGGATAAACAACTTAATAATAGTTAAAGATCTGTTTTCTCAAATAATTCACAAGGAAATGAGTTTGAATTGTTTTCATAAAAACAATAAGATTTCATACAATAGCAGAGCAGAATGAAGAAATTTACACAAGTGGTCAGAACAGAGGATGAAAACATTTCCATCAGTAATTCTCCAGGACATATTTTACTCACTCTTACTATAAAAGGTAAAAATGAAAAAGTGACAGAGCAGTCAAGGTAAAATAGTAAAAGTAAATACAAAAGTAGTAATGGTTAAAAAAATATGAAAATAATTTCACCAACAATGAAATTTATCCAAGAAAAAGAAAAACAGTTAAAAGAACGAAAAGGTTAAAAGATGAAAACAGAGCAAAAAGGGACATTTTTGCAGAAATTTCCTGTTTAAGTCATTGTTTTGCATAAACTATTGTGACCAATACAAGATTAATTTTGAAAAAATGAAGGAGTTTTATGTTCCCAATATGTCCAAATATAAAATCCTCTCTCACCTTTCTAATATCCATTATGGATTTGGAAATATTAAATAATATTTAAAAGCATGTTTTATAGAAAAATTCCAGTTTAGTCATCATGTTTCAGAGAAGATTGTGGCGAATCAGAAATAAATCCTATAAAATGGAAGGAGTTTTTATTCCTACGAGACCAATCTACAAAAACCTATCTCACATTTTACATAGGTATTACAGAATGAGAGATACATGCACATATTTACAGCCTATTTTTCAGACTATGCAAATCTCTATTTTACACATATTTTTGCAGAGCCTATTGTGAACACCTGGAGCAGAATTGTAGGGAACTAAGAGATTTTTGTCTCAAAAACATATTTATCTACAATAACCTCTTTCACTTTTTACATATCTATTTCGGATTGAGATATAAAAAGGTATCATTGGACCCCAAGTTTACAGAATTTCTGGAGAAAAATGCACAAAGAAAGGAAATAGCTAGTGACTTGGATGCCTCATCATCAACTAAGAGTTGATATAAAACTCTAACTCTCTTCTTTGTCACCATAAATCCATAATTATAGTGCCAAATAGATTCATTAGTTTTGAGTGTCCTTTATTTAAGTTCTATTTATGTAAAACAGTTTGAGATATTTGTAAACCAATTTTGATATTTTTTCAAGATATTCTAGTTTAGAATTTGTATAAATACTTCACTCTTTGAAGTATTATTGTGGAATAAATTGCTGAAGATTTCTATAGACATTTTTTATTGGACTTGAAGCCTTTTTTTTTTCAAATCTCTAGTAACAGACTAGATTGGATTAATTGGCATCATATTTCAGGATTCATGTGATGAGCTATTGAAGTGAAGTATTTCCTTCTTTTCATTGTTATCTTTATTTGTTACATGCATCCATAAATGTTTTCCAAATTTGAATGAATAAAAAAGAGTATTACTTCAGGATTTGTTAAAAGCACCCTGTCTTTACTGTTTATCATTTCTATGTTTTTTGATGATTTCCAAAGTAGGGAACCCTTATTTTTGTCCTCTTTCGTTTGACCTCTACTTACTACTTCCCTTTTCTGGATCAAAGAACCCTTCATTTCTCTTTATCTTGATCATATCACCTCACCAAAAAACCTTCCAAGATCTTCATGGATTATCTACCTTGCCCTGAAAAAATTTAACTTCTTGACCTTGATCCTAGCTCCGTATTCTTGATTTTTAACTCCTCAGTGCAATGGACAAACAGATTTCCCACTATCCATCTCATTAGGTGATTTTTCCCACCAAATAAATCAAACCAAAACCAAATTGCACAATCATAACTAGCCTAATATTTTATAAATCAAAACAAAGTTAAATCTTAGAGAGAGTGCCCTCTATGAATACTAATAAGGCTAGATCTTAAAGTTTAAAAGTTGGTATGTGGTTACCTCAGACTATTTCTTTCTCTAACCTTGAGAAATTACTGAGTGTTAACATATTGGCGACCATACTGGGGAGCTAACATTTTCTTCAGAAATATTTTACAGGTTTAGATCTGATCTATGATGGTGGATAGTGATCAGACACACAAAGGTTAAAATCATCCACCTGGCGACTTCAAATCAATTTCACAATCAAGATTCCACTAGAGGAATGAACCTAAAAGAACAATATGGAAATATCAGGCTTTCAACTTGGATCTTAATCCAAGACATTATGTTCTTTCTCATTAAGAAATTTTTTCAATGTATATTGTATTTTATAGAAGATCTTAGATTAGTTTTTAATTATTTTCCTTTGAATATTGTAAGTACTAATTCTCTTAATCTATTTGAGTAGCTTTCTTCTGAATCTAATGATGATCATTTTCCAATTAAGAAGCCTTAAATAATCAAGACTGATCCTACAATCCTTGTGCATATTCATGTACCTTGTAAATCTCTTTATAGATATAAACCACTCATTTTACCTCCTATACTCCATGAATTCCCTAATAACTATTACAAATTTCTTCCCAGATTTGATGGAGAAAATAATAAGATCACTACCCAAAAACATATTCAAGGTTTTGAAAATTATCTGGATTTATTTGAGATTGATCAAGAGGATGTAAAAATCAAACTTTTTTCTCTTTCTCTGTAGAGTAAAGTAAAAATTTATTTCAATAATCTACCTATTACGAGCATCTCAAATTTCCAGCAGTTTGTCAAAAAATTTCTTGACAGATGGATAATTAAAGTCAAACTTTTTGTGATCATAGAAGAATATAATCATTTAAAAAGACATCCAAATGAAAAAATACAACAATTTTTTGACAGATTTAATCAAGTTTATTATTCAATGCCAGAAAATATTAGATCTCCTCATGATTCATCTCTCTCGCATTATCCAAATGCCTTTTATCTAGAAATATAATTTTAGTTAAGAGAAAGAGATCCAGAAACACTTGTTCAAATGCAGAACATTGTAGTTGATGTAGAAGTTAATCTGGAAATCAGAAACAAAAAGTTGAAAGCAGAAGAAGAAGAGAAGAACAACATTACAGAGGTAAAATTCAACCTTTTGGTAAGAAAACTAGATGAAATCATATAGAAGATCACTATGAAAGATGATCTTTTTGTTCAAAATCATCATGAGGAAATAGAAGAGGTCGATAGCCATGAAAAAATTCCTGTTAATTCCAATTATCATAGATCAGAAAATGGATTTACAAATCAATATGTGAAAGAGGAATCTGTTGATATAATGTGTATGTTTGATGACATTCCTTATTTTGATGATTTGCCTAAGTATGATCATTATGATGATAGTTATGTTCTCCAAACTCAAGCTAGCTTTACAGAGTAATCAGAAGCTATTTTGTGGGATGAGGAAATTCATTCTCAAAAATTCGAATACAGTGATCAGCCAAAACACGTTAGCTCTGAAAGTGAGGAAGAAAGAGAAAAAAATGTGGAAATAACTAAATATTATTTACTTCTTTATTTTTCTTCATTTAATTTCATTAGAGACAGCTTTCATGCCATCAATAATCAACATTCTTTAGGATTTGTGATTGAAAACAAAGAAGATAATGAAACTCTTGATTAGGATATTTCAGTTTCACAATTGGAGTTATCAGTTCCATTGAAATATATGATCAAATAACACAAGAAAGTTCCATACCACTATGTTTTGAATCATTTCAGCCTTTAAAGGAAATGTGGTATAACATATTTAAAGAAAAGGATGAGCAACTTGTTGAACTTTATGAAGTCCCATGGAATCGTATATGCCATAGATTGCAACAATTTTCCCAATTTTTTCATAATCCAATAGCATATATGTTCGATATTGAATGCATTCAAAGATTGCCTCTATTAGCTAACTATGAGTTTCATAATCAAGATGATAAAGGTTTCAGCAGTCACACATTACAATCAGTAGGAATATCATCACAAATATTATCTGAAAGTTTGCAAGGAGATAAAGATAAAAATAACAATTTAGTTTCATGGCATGGAGGCCATCCAGAACATATGTACAGTTGTTTAGATTAGTTAAAAATTAGCATATATATATTGGAAGATCCTTTTGAAAAGTTTCTAGACTCGACAAAGGAAAACAATTATTTCCTTATGCTCTCATTTGTTTAGAAGTTTCTAATGGGTTGCAGAATTATAGTTTTGATAATCAACAAGAAAACACAACAGAATCTGTCAAATTACATAATTCTTGAATGGTTACATTGGTTATTTCATTTTACTTAACCAGCAGTTGGACAACTGATTAGAGTAAATAGGTAGGATTTCAACTTATTTTAGTTTTCAATTTTCAGCTAGTTTGAAATAATTCATTAAAATTTGAAGCCAAGGAAAAGGCCCTAAGATATTGATGATTTAGTAGTTTGTCTTGAAGGTTGCAGCACCTTTTAGTCTCAAATCAGATTTCAGTTTGCAGAAAAGAGGTGTAAATTCAATTCAAGATTTTTTAGTCACAACATATGCATGTTTCGGATTGGCCCAATGGATCAGGCTACTAGTCGATGGTGTTCATGACATCTCACAAGGAGATTCCATCCCCATGTGAAGCCGCTATTAGGGTCCTATAAATATAGGATTCATAATTTTGACTTGGCTTTGTTAAAATTCTTGAAATATTGTACATACCTTTGATTTCTGCAAATGTATTCCCAAATTAAAAAATGAAAAAAGAGGGTATGTCCTAAAATAAAAATCAAAAGACAAAAAGAAACAAAGATCAAAAGAATATTAAATATGAACCCCATCGAAAATAGATCATGAAAGTGTTGCAAGTTTAAATGCCACTACTTTATTTTACTTTTTTCCAATAAGTTTGTGTACAGCTTGTCCTAAATGCCACATATCCATGAGGGTCAAACAACTTAAACTTGACCTCTCATGCTTTAAATTTCATGTTGTTGGATAGAGAATAAAGATCTGTCAAACAGTTTAAACTTGACAAATTACTAGATAAGATAGAGAATAAATGAGGAGCTCAACAGTTTAATCTGAGCCCTCAGATGAAATAAGGTTAGAATTAGATAGTTTTTATGTTTTGAAATAAAATTGATTTAGGGTTGCAAGCTTAAATACACCCATGAAAATGAAGTAAAAAGTGTTAGAAATAATGATGGGTAGGTAGAAAGCAGTTTTGAAAGACATGTAATAAAGCATCATCGGGAAAAAATTACTAATTTCCCCTCCCCCACAATGATTTAGTATTATGAAAATTTAGTTAAATAGGCTCAGAGCATTTATTTGACTTCTGTTGGGACCGGACCCAAGGATCGATAACTGATTGGTTAAAAATATTGGATTTCCAACATAAAACCCATTTTCATCAGCATTTTCACCCTCATGCATGATCATGATCCCTTTTCCTAAGTAAAATACCCTTTTTTTCTTAGTAAAAGTAAAAACCCTAAATAATTAATTTAATCTCCATTTAGAAACACTCAAAACCTATAAAATGGATTTTATCCTAAGTTTATGTGCAAAAAATAAAAAATGGGACAAAACTATGCTAAATGACCTATTTACAATTTACTTAGTTTAAAATTATGTATTTTAAATCATTTCATTACATTCTCCATTTCATATTAATTTCTAACCTAAGTATTAAATCCTTATAATCAACCATTCCCCTATATATTAATTTCTTTATATATTAATATTCCAAAAAACCCACTTATTTTAAGTTAAACTTATGTTTATTTATCCCACATGTTTAAATAAACCCTCGTCCTTTTTCCCATAGGTTTAAACATATATTATAAATTAATTCTGCTCCCAATAGTTATAAAACAATTGTTAAATGTTTTATACACTATGTTATTATATACCCTGCCAATCAAATAATACAATGTTTTTTACGTTAAAAAAATATATTTTTAATGTTTAAAACCAACCCTGCCATATATATACCATGGACCCCACTCCAATCCCATTGCAACTTTTAAAGCTGATCTTGATCGTTCACATAAATCCCTCACGCTCCAACGACAAACAAACAAAATCACAAATAAATTTTCCCGCTTCTAACCATTTCATTTCCACGCGAAATGAGCAGTTTTGCAGCTTTCTCTCTCCTTGACATGGCGTCTTTTGACTGGATCGCATTCGACCTGTTTGAAACCACTTATTGCCTAAGTTGCGTGCGATAACCACTCGCAGTTTCTATCCTATGAAGCTAGAAAATCGCCAATTTTCCCGACATGATTTCCATTTAATGTCGATTATGTTTAAACCATAAAACCCCATATGCACCAGTAAAGAAAATTTTTGCATTTTCAGTTTGTTTATCCATCCCGACTAAAGAAACAAAGCTCCTGGTACATTGTTTTACACCCAGAGGACCTGAAAAAGGCCATTCCATCTATTGTTAAAAGCACTTAAAGCTTCCAATTTACTTCTAGAGACTTCAACAGCCCTCAGAAAACCTTCGATTTCCCAGAGAAATATTCCCTACATCCAACGTTCCATTAACAATTGTTTTGTTTTGCAGGTTATTGGCAAAAGAATAATTTGGATAAACAACTTAATACTAGTTAAAGATCTGTTTTCTCCAATAATTCACAAGGAAATGAGTTTGAATTGTTTTCCTAAAACAAGAAGATTTCATACAAAGAGTTTCATAAAAATGAATAAATTGTTAGGTCCTATATCACTAGTATAGCCCCTTATTATTGTTAGTGTAAACCCCTTATTGTTATTATTGTACCCTTGTAACCCCCATTTTGTTATTATTGTTAGGTCGGCTAGGATTACATTGTGGCCCACTAGGATTACATTATGGCCTCATGGACTCCTATATATAGAAAGGAGGTTTTGTAAATTGTATCATCCAAGAATTGTTCATTTATGTAATGTATTGGAGGTTTCCCCCTCGAAGTGGCTCATTTCTAAGGCGTTGATATCTCTTTTCTTCTCTTTTTGGAGCTGGTTACACAACATTTGGTATCGGAGCTTTGGATTCTAGGGTTTCGCTGCTCCAAACAGGTCATCGTGGAATTTTCGCTATAACTTTTTTTCTACGAAGTTTCAGAAGCTGAAATTTTTAGGGTGCGAAGCTGAAATCCTGAGGAAGATTGTCTAAAAATTTCAGAGCTTGGTTCGCAATATTTTTGGAGATATCATCTGTGGAAGTTAGGCTTTTTTTCAAGCTCCTAAACAGGTCATCGTGGCATTTTCGCTATAAAAATTTTTCTACGAAGGTTTAGAATCTGAAATTTGTATGGTGCGAAGCTGAAATCCTGAGGAAATTTGTCAAAAAATTTCAGAGCTTGGTTCGCAATATTTTTGGAGATATGATCTGTGGAAGGTAGTGCTTTTTCAGGCTCCTGAATTTCATCTCAAAGAGGTGATCGTGGGAAAAGTTCAATAACTCTCTCTATGGAGATTGGATTGGAGTGCTGTCAAAAGTGGTCACAAGTAAACATCCTGTAGTTTCTTGGATATCAATTTCAGAGACAAAGAACAAAACAGTGACACGTGGCAAGTCGTACAAGTTCGCTCTACTGAACCAGTCCAAAATTAGGTCATTGTGGGAGATTGGACACAAATTTGTCTTGGAGAATCCAAATCAGGTCAGACCTGTGCCATTTGAAAGAAGCTTCAGAGGGCTACTACAGGGCTGAATTTGAGATATCGAAGATTTTCAATTACAGAGATAATTCAATTTCAAGTTGAATTGATTCCAAGGGCAACTTGTAGAATAGATATCAATATTGGATTTTAAAATGGCCCCTAAAAAGAATTCAACACCCATTAAGCCTTAAGAAGGCTCTACTATGACTTATGAAGATGAAGAATTGCAACATGATCTATCAAAATTACAAGAGCAAATGCAACAGTTTTCACTCTCGCAAAGAGCAACAAAAAATGAAATGGAAGTTTTGAAGAAAGGCATGGAAGTGAAGATGGACGGTTTGAAGAAAGGCATGGAAGCTAAAAATGATGGCGTGGAAGCTAAGATGGATGGCGTGGAAGCTAAGATGGATGACATGAAAGACAACATGGAAAACATGAAGAGTGATCTAAAAGCATACATGGAAGGCTTGATGACAAGCTTAAAACCATAAATGATTCCTAATGGCGGAAATATAGGAGAAGAACCTCATGATGAGAACAAAATAAATGTTAATCATGATTTCATAAACTCGAATGTTTGTGGGAAGAACCACCATATTCCAAAAATGGATATGAGGAAGTTTGATGGAAAGGATCCTGTAACATGGATACTACAGATGGAGCAATATTTTGATCTCCATAACGTGCAAAACACACAAAAGGTACGTATCGCAACTTTACATTTAGAACAAAATACATTTGTATGGTATCGATGGCTTTGCTCCCGTAAAAAAATTGTCACTTGGTCAATTTTTACGGAGGAAATGATAGCATATTATGAGGATACAAAGAGCAACACCTTCTTTAGCCAATTGATAAATCTCAAACAAAAGGGTTTAGTGGGGCAGCACATTGAGGACTTCCAAAAATTGAATATATGGGTAACTGATATTCCAGAGGAACACAGGATTGATCTCTTCATAGGCACTTTAAAGGATAACATTCAACATGAAGTTCGCGTTCTGGAACCTGATTCATTGGAGAAGGCATTCAGGTTGGCAAGAAAAGTTGAATGTAAAATTATGGCAACAAGGAAGCCTACCACTCAATTTTATAAAGAAGGAAGTGTGGCTACGCCTAGATTTCCACAACCTACAAGGTTGACACCACAACAATTGGAAGAAAAAAGAGCAAAAGGGCTTTGCTACAGTTGTGATAGAAAATACACTAAAGGTCATAAGTGTGCTGAGAAGAAATTATTTCACATAGATTGTGAAGAGGAAGAAGAAAATGAACAAGAAGAGGATATACACCAGGAACCAACCCTAGAAGAGGAAGAAATGAATCCGACCATATCGTGTAATGCACTGGCAGGAATTACCACTCCTCAAACTCTCAAGATAGAAGGACAAATCAAGAAGAAAAAGGTAATAGTGTTGATTGATTCATGTAGCACCCATAATTTTATTCATTGTAAGGTAGCCAAGGAATTAAATTGTTTCCTATACCCAGCACCAGAATGTCAAGTGATGGTTGCGAATGGAGGAACTATAAATTGCTCTAGAAAATGCCATAATATCAAGCTAACCATGGGGGAATATGTATTGACTAGTCCAATGCTTTCCATTCCTATGGGAGGTGCTGATGTTGTACTAGGAGTACAATGGTTACAATCTTTGGGGACGGTAGCTTTTAATTTTCAAGAACTTTCTTGAAATTTTTTTCAGAAGGAAAGGAAATCGAATTACGGGGTATTGAAGGGAAGCCGGGAAAGATAATAAGCTCTAATGGCATGACAAAGCTTCTAAAGAAAGAACAACGAGGCGTAATTGCACAATTATGCTCACTAGAAGTTCCAACATCAAAATCATCTATTTCTGCAGATTTCCAACAAGTCTTGGACAATCATTCCAAGGTGTTTGAAACTCCCAAAGGACTCCCACCTATTCGTGATCATGATCATGCTATTCATTTGATTCCAGGAAGTGTTCCTCCAAACATCAGGCCTTATAGATATCCTTACTTCCAAAGAGCGAAATTGAACGTATGATTGCAGAAATGTTAGAGGCGGGTATAATTCAACCTAGTCAAAGTTCTTTCTCTGCTCCTGTAGTATTGGTACACAAGAAGGATGGATCATGGCGAATGTGTCTGGATTATAGGGAGCTCAATAAGCTCCCCATTAAAGACAAATTTCCCATTCCCGTGATTGATGAATTATTGGATGAATTACATGGAGCAATTTATTTTACCAAGTTGGATCTTCATTCAGGATATCATCAAATTAGAATGAAGACTGAAGATATTCCAAAAACAACATTTCGAACTCATGAAGGTCATTATGAATTTTTGTTCATGCCTTTTGGCCTTACCAATGCACCTTCTACATTTCAAGGGTTGATGAATTCCATTTTCAAACCCTTCCTTAGAAAATTTGTGCTAGTATTTTTTGATGATATACTAATCTACAACAGGTCTTGGAAGGATCATATTGAACATGTTGACAGGGTGCTCAAACTATTGCAGGAGAAACAATTATATGCAAAAAAATCCAAATGTTTCTTTGGAGTACAAGAGGTGGAATATCCGGGTCATATTGTATCTCACGAGGGTGTTAAAGTAGACCCTAACAAAATTAAAGCCATTAAGGAATGGAAAGTCCCCACAACCATAAAGAAGTTGCGAGGATTTCTCGGGTTAACAGGGTATTATCGCAAGTTTGTTAAGAATGATGGGAGAATAGCAGCACCTCTAACAACATTATTGAAGAAAGATGCATTTTCATGGACTCCTGAAGCAACTAAGGCCTTTGAACGTCTTAAAGAGGCAATGTGCCTAGCACCGGTCTTAGCTACACCCGACTTCACAAAAACCTTTATTGTGGAATGTGATGCCTCAGGAAATGGAATTGGTGCAGTTTTAATGCAGGAAGGAAGACCCATTGCTTTTGAAAGTCATCCAATCAAAGGAAAGTATTTACAGAAACCTATTTATGAGAAGGAAATGTTAGCAATACTACATGCACTAAAGAAATGGCGAACTTACCTAATGGGAAGACACTTCAAGGTGAAAACTGATCATGATAGTCTTAAACACTTTTTGGAACAAAGACTATCGTTAGAAGAACAACAAAAATGGGTCACAAAGATGTTGGGTTATGACTTTGAAATAATCTACAAAAAAGGAAAGCTGAATGTTGTTGCAGATGCACTCTCAAGAAAGAATGAAGAGGTGGAAGCATTGCTTTGGGCCATTTCTATTATCCAACCAGATTGGATAACTGAAGCAAGAGATGAATGGAAGAAGGAAAAAGATGTATGGACACTCATTCAAAAGTTGCAGCAAGATCCTAGTACATCTGATACATTTAGTTGGGAAAATGATTCCTTATGGTACAAAGATCGCTTATATCTTTGTAAGAATTCCCAACTAAAACAAAATATTCTTCTGGAATTGCACACTTCTCCTTTAGGAGGACACTCAGGATTTTTAAAAACTTGCCACAGGGTGAAGAAAGAATTTTTTTGGGATGGCCTTAAATCTGATATTCGAAATTTTGTGGCGGAATGTTTGGTTTGCCAGCAGAATAAAGTGGAAACAATTAAGACCCCGGGACTTCTACAACCTTTATCCATTCCAAGTCAACGTTGGGAGGAGATTTAAATGGATTTTATCACAGGTTTACCTAAGTCCGAAGGAAAGAGTGTCATCATGGTGGTAGTTGATAGACTTACCAAGTATGCACACCTTTGTGCATTATCTCATCCATTTAAAGCAAGTACAGTTGCTACTACATTTATGGATAGAATTCAAAAGCTACATGGAAGCCCAAGGGTTATTGTGAGCCACAGAGATCCCATTTTTACTGGAAATTTTTGGACGGAGTTATTTTCTTGTTTGGGTACTCAATTAGCTCATAGCTCATCTTATCATCCTCAATCTGATGGTCAAACTGAGATAGTAAATAAATGTTTGGACGGATATCTTCGTTGTTTTGTATCTGATAAACAAACACAATGGGTCAAGTGGTTACCTCTTGCTGAATGGTGGTATAACACTTCCTTCCATACTGCAGCAAAAATGACCCCATTTATGGCACTCTATGGATATCATCCACCATCCATCACATCATCTTTAAGGGAAAATTCGAAGGTTCAAGCAGTGGAAGATCACATCGAGCATCAGCAAGAAGTTCTCCAACTCTTAAAGGATAACCTGAATTTGGCAAAAAATCGAATGAAACAACAGGCAGATCAACATCGCAGCGAGAGAAGTTTTGATGTAGGAGATTGGGTATTTTTACGGCTACAACCATAAAAACAAATGTCCCTCAAGCAAGCTAAGAAGGATAATAAATTATCACCAAAGTACTATGGTCCTTACAAGGTGTTGCAAAATATTGGTACTATGGCATACAAATTGGAGCTTCTCGCTTCTTCGCGAGTACATCCAGTTTTCCATGTTTCATGCTTAAAGAAGGTTATAGGTGAAAATCTTCCAGTTCAAACAATATTGCCAGAACTTGATGAGGAAGGAAAAATCATATTGGAACCTGAAGCGGTCACGAAAACAAGAAATCGACAGCTACGAAATCGATCAATTTCTGAGTATCTCATCAAGTGGAAGAACTTACCCACTGAAGATTCTACATGGGAGGATGAGAATTTTATACAGAAGCACCCAGAGCTACTCAAGCGCTGAGGACAACACTTTTTTGAAGGAGAGGGGCATGTTAGGTCCCTATATCACTAGTATAGTCCCTTATTATTGTTAGTGTAAACCCCTTATTGTTATTATTGTACCCTTGTAACCCCATTTTGTTATTATTGTGCCCTTAAATTATTATTGTTAGGTCGGCTAGGATTACATTGTGGCCCACTAGGATTACATTATGGCCCCATGGACTCCTATATATAGAAAGGAGGTTTTGTAAATTGAATCATCCAAGAATCGTTCATTTATGTAATGTATTGGAGGTTGTCCCCTCGAAGTGGCTTATTTCTAAGGCGTTGATATCTCTTTTCTTCTATTTTTGGAGTTGGTTACACAAACATAAATTTACACAATTTGCTTTAACAGAGATGAAAACATTTCCATCAGTAATTCTCCAGGACATATTTTACTCACTCTTATTGTAAAAGGTAAAAGTGAAAAAGTGACAGAGCAGTCAAGGTAAAATAGTAAAATTAAATACAGAAGTAGTAATGGTTAAACAGAGATGAAAATACTTTCACCAACAACAAAATTTATCGAAAGTAAAAGAAAAATAGTTAAAAGAATAAAAAGGTTAAAATATTAAAACAGAGCAAGAAGGGACATTTTTGCAGAAATTTCATGTTTAAGTCATTTTTTTCCATAAACTATTGTGACCAATAAACGATTAATTTTACAAAACTGAAGGAGGTTTATGTTACTAAGATTTCCAACTACAAAAACCTGTCTCACTTTTCTAACAGCCATTATGGGTTTGGAAATATTAAACAATATTTGAAGGCACTATTTACAGAAAAAATCTTGCTTAGTCATCATGTTGCAGAGAATATTGTGGCCAATATGAAATACATATTATAAATATGAAGGAGTTTTTTGTTCCTAAGAGAGTCATATACACAAACCTATCTCACTTTTGGCATAGGTATTACATAATGATAGATACATGCACATATTTATAGCCCATTTTTCAAACTATGCAAAGCTCTGTTTTAGACATCTTTTTGCAGAGCCTATTATGAATAACTAGAGCATAATTTTAGGTAACCGAGAGACGTTGATCGCAAAAACATATTTTTCTAAAATAACCTCTTTCACTTTTCACATATCTATTTCAGATTGAGATATAAAAAGGTATCATTGGACCCCAAGTTTGTAGAATTTCTGGAGCAGAATGCACAAAGAAAAGAAACAGTTAATGACTTGGATGCCTCATCATCAACTAAGAGTTGATATCAAATTCGAATTATCTTCTTTGTCACCATAAATCCATAAGTATAGTGCAAAATATATTCAATATTTTTGAGTGTCCTTTATTTACGTTCTATTTATGTCAAACAATTTGAGATATTTGTAAACCAATCTTGATATATTTTCAAGATATTCTAGTTTAGAATTTGTATAAATACTTCACTCTTTGAAGTATTATTGTGGAATAAATTGCTGAAGATTTCTATAGTCATTTTTTTTTTGGACTTGAAGGCTTTTGTGTTTCAAATCTCGAGTAGCATACTGGATTGGATTAATTGGCATCATATTTTAGGATTCATGTGATGAACTATTGAATTGAAGTATTTCCTTCTTGTCATTGTTATCTTTCTTTGTTACATGCATCCATAAAGGTTTTCCAAATTTGAATGAATAAACGGGACTATTACTTCAGGATTTGTTAAAAGCACCCTATCTTTATTGTTTATCATTTCTATGTTTTCTTCTTATTTCCAGAGTAGGGAACCCTTAATTTCTCCCTCTTTCGTCTGACCTCTGCCTACTACTTCCCTTTTCCGGATCAAAGAACCCTTCATTGCTCTTTATCTCGATCATATCACCTCACCAAAAAACATTCCATGATCTTTATGGGTTATCTACCTTTCTCTGAAAACATTTGACTTCTTGACATTGATCCTAGCTCTGTCTGCTTGATTTTTGACTCCTCAGCCCAAAGGAAAAACAAATTTCCCACTATCCATCTCGTTAGGTGATTTTTCCCACCAAATCAATCAAACCAAAACCAAATTGAATAATCATAACTAGCCTAATATTTTATAAATCAAAACAAAGTCAAATATTATAGAGAGAGCCCTCTCTGAACCCTAAGAAGGCTAGAACTTAGAGTTTAAAAGTTGGTATGTGGTTACCTCAGACTATTTATTTCTTTAACCTTGAGAAATTACTGAGTGTTAACATGTCCAATGGTCGGATATGTTCTTGGAAATTAACTGAAAGTAGATTTTCTATGTGCATTGATGAAAAATGTTGCACGTATTGGATATAATGCAATTAATTTTTCAAGTAATTTTCCCATGTGCATTGATGAAAAATGTTTCACGTACTGAATATATATGTTCTAGAATGAAATTAACTGAAAGTAGCTAAATTCTATAGGCATTGATGAAAAGTAGCTAAATTATATTGGCATTGATGAAAAATGTTGAAGTACTGCATATATATGTTCTAGAAAGAAATTAACTATTCAAAAATCTTTTCTATGTGCATTGACTAAAAATGTTGCACATACTGGATATATATGTTCTAGAATGGAATTAAATGAAAGTAGCTTTTCTATACATGCATTGATGAAAACATTTTCATGTAATGGATATATATACATTATAGATTTCATTTTTAAAATTTTATGATTGTTTTCAACACATCTAAGAAGACCTAGAATCTTATGATTGTTTATCTCTCTCTCTCTCTCTCTCTCTCTCTCTCTCTCTCTCTCTCTATATATATATATATATATATATATGTATTGTAGTTCAATAATTTTAACAAATATATTCAAACATGTGTAAAATCATTTCTACATGTACATATATTCATGTGATTTTTTTTTTGCTTGGAAAACGACAACTTGAATTTTCAAAACAAAATAAATTATAACACAACATTACTTCACATGCCAAATGTAGTTCAACTATCGAAAACTTGAGTTATAAAAAAAAAACAATATAGATCACAAGTATCAAAGCTTGAGTATAAAAAACAAAACATTATAGATCACAAGTATCAAGTATCAAGTAACATTACTTCACATGCCAAATGTAGTTCAACCATCCAAAACTTGAGTTTTAGAAACAAAAAAAATTATATATAACACTGTAACATTACTTCACATGCCCAATGTAGTTCAACCATCCAAAACTTAAGTTTTAAAAACATTATATATAAAATTCACATGTACCAAATGTAGTTCACATAAAATATGTCCAAAATTTGTAGATCTCACAAGTATAAAGTATTAAGTTATATATGACTGCATCTAGATAATATACAAAAAAGTAAATTTAAGACTACAAATCTATTTAAAATGTAGTGTTGCACATGTGCATGTGCATCATCCATCACATACAGATCGATTTAGTGTTTTTCCCAGCAAAGTCACAATCCGCAAGCTATCCTATGAAGCATGGGGAACATGTACATAATGCATTCAAATATTAAAATTTGATGTTTTAAAATTGAGTGAGTATATATAGAACTTCGTGTAAAAAAAAATAAAAAATCATGCAATACTTCATGAGGTTCCCTCTCCATTTGTTGCTCGTCTGCTACAACTTCCCCCATGGAAACATCTCCAACAGTAAACTATACAATATACATGTACAATTATATATATATATATATATATATATATATATATATATATATATATATATATATATATATATATTAAAAAATTTCAAATGAAAATGCATATATATAAACTTATTTTCAATAATATTAAAGAAAAAAGTTAGCAAACTTGTTCAAATGGTTGAAATGGTGTGTATGTTCCTATAACCATTGCTAGAGTCCGTGGAGAAAAGAAATCCTCTATAGAAACCTAAAATTCAAAAAATTTAAAAGTATAAAATAACTCAAGGTCAAGATCTCAATTTATAATAAAACTTGTAACTTCAATTTATAAATTATAACTTAAAAATATATATATTTAAGTGAAAAATTGAATACTTCTATAAGTGGATTTGGCACATCTCCTAAGAGAGGCTCCAAAATAAAATCTACAAAAACCTAAAATTAAAAAAAAATTAAATAACTCAAAATCTCTAGATCTCAATTTATAATAAAAATTTTAAGCTTGAATTTATAATTTATAATTTAAAAACACACACACACACACACACAGATATATATATATATATATATATATATATATATATATATATAAGTGAAAAATTGAATACTTGTGTTGTCGGATTTGACACATCTCCTAAGAGTGCTTCAGAAAGAAAATCTCCAAAAACCTTAAATTCAAAAAAATTAAAATAACTCAAGATATAGATATATCTCATTTTTTAATGGAAATTTTTGAGGTGGAATATATATCTTAAAAATATAAATTTTAAAAGTGAAAAATTGTCCATACTTGTTGTTGTGGAACTGGCACATCTCCTAATGAAGTAGAAGGTACATATCCTAAGGAAGAAGAAGGTACCGCCATCCCAAAAACATCGGACGAAATTAGAATTTGTTAAAACATTTTATTATATATATGTAAATGTACATGTGTGCACAATTATTTATTTTAAAAATATCACTTAAAAAACACTAACATTTTCCAACATATCTTGATGGTGAAACCCATCTTGACTGTTTGAACTAGAGGCTCCGAACGTGATATTAACATTTTCGTCATTGATCAAACGTGGCAACTAAAAATGGTGTAAACATATAATGATACATTTTTGTTAGATTAATGTACACAAATAAATGTATGTACATATATGTATTTATTACAAATTGTACATGTGTTAAAATAATTCAACCCTAACCATTAACACATCTCGTTCCCATGCCCTCTTACTCATGAACAATTAGGTCATGCCAACCATTGTGACAATTATTTGCATATGTTTTGAGATCTTCAACACTCATGTTGTCTATATCTTCATATTTATAATAAAAAAAATTAGTGCATGCATTTTCACGTGCTCTTTGTCAATTTAGAAAAACATCGACTCCACCCAATCCACTATGAACATTGTCGATGATGACATCCCTTGTTTCTCGACTGATTTGAGAAGTGGATTCCAACTATGACAACAAATTTTTGACATGAACATGTCAACTAACCAATGGTGGCTCAGGATGAGACAACTTAGCATCATGCCTAGCACCCCTACAGTCACACAATTGACCTTTCCCAGGACCAAAAAATTCAAAGGGAAGGTCATTATAATTGGGTTTCATTTGCAAAAATAATTTTTCATAAAATAATTTGGCAAAATAAACCAGAACCTCGTCATTCCATGGGAGTATTCCATAGGCCGCAAGGTTTCTATCATACAAATAGTGAGCTATATCAGGGTGCTTGAAATATTTCTCCTTCAGCATCTTTCTTTTCGGCCCTTCTTTGAAATTAAACATACACTTTGCCATTGTTTTTGTAACTCTTTCTTTAATAAACTCCCATTTATCGGGACCCATCACTGTTTCCTTTATTTTTCCCATGACTTCCACAAAAGTATCAGTGGTTGGACCAAGCTTTCAATACACATCTACTAGTTGGCCTAAAGTGTGTGTAACTATTTCCAAGCTTTGTCGACTCTCAACAGGTAGAGTGAAATCCATGAGATCTCTCTGCAATTTTGCATGAAGATGTTGACACCTTTCTAAAGTGCACTGTTGCATGTTTCTTTCCCGAGTTATATCGGAAATTTCAGCTGGATAAGTCATAGTGGGTGGAAAACCTTCTTCTTGAATGAAGCGTTCTGCCCTATGTATTTTTTGACCGACATTTGGAGCATTTTCATCCTCTGTATCAATATATGGAATTTTTTATATTACAAAAAACACATGTAAACAAATTTTTACAAATTGAATAAAAAAAATATTCAAATTCATGGCCACCTTGATGTGGTTGGCTAGCATATTGCCCACCCTGAGACTATTAAAAACCAGAATGACCCTGCTGAGAACCAACACAACCATCTTTTGATTGGCTTCTGGGGGAATAAAAATCACCACCTTCACGCAACCTGCTAGCACTTATTGATGGCCCTCTAAGGGGATTTTAACCACCACCAACCTCTCAAGACGAGAGAGAAGCTTCATAAACAAATATGAATTTATAATCAATTGAAAAATACATTCATACATATAAATACATGTAGATATTCATTGATTAAATTGTGTGAACCATACCACGACGGGGTGAACCATGGGCATACTCCATTGATGAAGTAGAGACCCTTCTCCTCTTAGCTCCTAAAAAATAAAAAATGAAACTTATTAACAACTAATTTAAATCACAAAGTTGATAAAAATTAAATTCCATATGTACACACATGTATGTATATGTATGGAGATTTAATATTATATTACCATGAGCATCCTTCGATCCTTGATCCCCCTCTCTCGTAGAGATATGGGGTTCTGTTGATCTTCGTCATTCATCCTCCATGATATATATATCTATGGTAGAAATTTACAATTACTGTTTTAAATGACTAATTTAAAACAAATTCAAAATAAATTTCAGAAAATTAATGTAATTTAGTGTACACAAATTTTGTAAGACACAACTTTCAAAGAACTAATTGATGTGTGAAACTAAATTTAAGAAAAAAAATTTATAACAATGTTAAGCTCACCAAATTTCACTTTACATAGTTGGAGCACACTTGGTATAAAATTGGAAAAAACACATTGTCATTAAAAAATAAGTGAAACTCCATTTAAACAAAAAATTGTTGAAGTCCCCGCATTTTAATCTTAAAAAAATGTGAAATTCACCACTTGTTGCAAATGTGAAGTTCACCAAGTTGCAGTTTACGTGGTGTGGTGGGAGCACATTTGTTATATAATTGAAAAAAGCACATGGTCATTAAAAAAGACTCATTTATAAGCACAAAACACACACATATCCAAGATATGTTACAATGTCCATCAATAAATTTTGAAGGAGAGCGTCTCAACACTAATTCATCTTTTAGAGATGAATCTTGAATTTTTGAAGAAGAGCATCTCAAAACTAATTCATCTTTGAGAGATGAATCTTGAATTTTTGAAGAAGAGCGTCTCAAAACTAATTCTTCTTTGAGAGATGAATCTTGCATTGGCGTTGCCCCATATAATTCTAATTCATCTATTAATTCAACTTTGATAGATGAATCTTGAATTGGCATTGCCCCACGCAATAGATCAATAGATATATTATTCACATTTGTAAAATGTCTTATACTAAAAAATTGAAATTGGATAACAATATTGTTTTCTACTCCATGCACTTCTTTTAGCCTCTCCTTCTTAACTTGGTACACGTCATTCATCTGGTTGAACACAAGTTCAAAATTGGTGAAAACTACAATTCCATTTGATCCATACTCCATAGTTTTTCCCAAGCCTTCTATCAATCCAATATAATATGCCTCGTTGTTTGTTGTTCTTCCCAGTATATTCATTTTCCTTTGGACGACTTTTCTAGTCGCAATATCGGAAAGCACAAATGTAATCATTGCTTTCCTTGGATTGGGATAGCAAGAAACATCTATGCACAATTTCCATTTTTCAACCATATTTAGTGGTTTTTTATCCATGAAAAAAGACATATTCAATAAAAATGTATATTAAATTGACATTTATTGCAAATGCATGGTATAAATGACACATGTCATGAGATAAATGACATGTGCATGGTTTATCTTAAATTTTGACTTAAAAATTTTATGGTAGAATTCACATCTAGAATCAATGGGAGGAAGACTTTATTTCGTGGGAGAAATGAACTTTATGCACTTACCAAAACACCTAGTTATGTCAAAAGTCATACCTTTATGAGTTTGTGGGAGAAATAAAATAGAAATGACACATGCCTTAAAGTTTTCCTAAAACAACTAGTTATGTCAAAAGTCACACCTTTATGAGTTTGTAGGAGAAATGAAATAGAAATGACACATGCCTTAAAGTTTGCCTAAATTTTTATGGGAGAAGAGAGAAATGAAAAATGTACGAGGTTTTCCATAGAGTGGTAGTGGTTTATGGATATGAAAATGAAGAACTTCTATTTAGATTTGTTACATAGATTGACCGTAGGGGAATTTATTGGATATGTCACCTTTGAGAAAAGATGAGATCCAGAGGCTACCTGGCCCTTTACAGACTCTGTCTTTAGAACTTGTAGAAGTTAACACTCAACAGACAGACTAAAATCCTATGGAAGTTCAAAATCCTATTATAGTTCAACCACTTCAGGTTCAATTTTAGACCTTAAAGTTTGAGAGAAATGACATTTACATGGTTTGCAAAATTATTTTATGTACTTACAAAAAACATGCTTTAAAGTTAATGGGAGAAAGCCAACATGACATGTATGCTTTAAAAATTTTTCCCAAGAATTTATGGGAGAAATGACACATGTACATAGTTTGCCTTAAAGTGGTTGATTTTTATGGATATTAAAATGAAGAACATCTATTTAGATCTGTTACAGAGATTGATTTTAGGGGCATTTACTGGAGATGTCACCTTTGAGAAAATATGAGATCCAGAGGCTACCTGGCCCTTTACAGACTCTGCCTTTAGAACTTGTAGAAGTTAACACTCAACAAACAGACTAAAGTCCTATGGAAGTTCAAAATTCTATCAGAGTTCAGCCACTTTAGGTTCAATTTTTAAGCCTTAAAGCTTAAGAGAAATGACATTTACATGGTTTGAAAAATTATTTTATGCACTTACAAAAAAAACATGTTTTAAACTTAATGGGAGAAAGCCAACATGACATGTATGCTTTTAAAACTTTGCCTAAGAATTTATGGGATAAATGGCACATGTACATAGTTTGCCTTAAAGTGGTTATGTTTTATGGATATTAAAATTAAGAACTTCTATTTAGATCTATTCCAGAGATTGAATGTAGGGGCATTTACTGGATATGTCATCTTTCATAAAAGATGATATCCAGAGGCTACCTTTCCCTTTACAGAATCTTCCTATAGAACTTGTAGAAGTCAACACTACCTATCCCAATTTTACCCTATCAAGTGTGTAGAGGACCCGTGGAATCACTCACACTACTTTACATAGATATAAGGTTGTATAAGAGTGTACTAAGTTCAAAAATATGGTCATATTATTGGATATCTTTCCCAAGAGCCCAAATGTACTCCTTAAGTATATGTGGGGTCTATATAACCATCTACAAAAACAAGTGACTCTTTCCAAGCTAAGGATAATGTATGAGCCACGTGTGTGTGCACATTATCTAGAAACCATAGGCCAAAATAAATGGCACTTCAGTAGTTTGAAGAAAAAATAGCATCAAGAAGCTTTGAAGGAGGGGAATAATAACTAGAAATAGGAGGATAAGAATAAAATATCCACTGCACATCCATGCAAGTGTAGTGGAAATAATTCTAACCATTGCAACATTGATGGTCACATTAAGGAGAATTATTGGATGTTTGGTATTTGCTATATTATTTATGTGAATACGCCCATGCACTATATATTTTTCTAAGCATAGTGGTGGGAATAAAATTGGAGGAAAGGACACCCACTTTAGGGTTTCATATAGACAAAAAATTCCCCACACACAAGTGTTCAAGGGTAGTGCCCCAACAAAACGTTTTTGGGAAAAAATGAGCATAGTTTTGAGATATATAAGTCCAAAATGGAATAGTTGTTGGAAAAAAAATATCAGTGGATCACTATGGATATATTTTCTTCATTAAAAGGGATTTTTCTAGAAGGATGTCCACTAAGTTGGAAAGAAGGGAAAATATAACAATTATATCTTAATGTGCATGTGTTTTACGTTGAATATTTTTCATTTTATTAAGAAAATATTTGAAACAATTAACTGTATACTTGGTTAAAACCTATGTTTTGTATCAAATCAATTTTGGCTTCAATGGGAGACTTTTATGGCTAATGTGTTTTTCTCGAAATGTGATACACCCCATTAAAATGGGATATATATCGGAATGATTCCTATGGTGTAATAGAATAGTTTCAAGTAGTTTAAAGATATAGATGCATCAATTCAATGAGCATAGTTTTGAGATATATAAGTCCAAAATGGAATAGTTGTTGGTAAACAAATATCAGTAGATCACTATGGATATATCTACTTCATTAAAAGGGATTTTCCCAGAAGGATGTCCACTAAGTTGGAAAGAAGGGAAATATCACAATTATATGTTAACGCATGTGTTTTACATTGAATATTTTTCATTTTATTAAGAATCTATTTGAATCAATTAACTATATAAGGTTAAAACCTATGTTTTGTATTAAATTAATTTTGGTTTCAATGGGAAACTTTTATGGCTAATGTATTTTTCTCGAAATGTGATAGACCCCATTAAAATGGGAGATATATCGAAATGATTCCTATGGTGTAATAAAATAGTTTCAAGAATAAAAACATAGATGCATAAATTTTATTGAGCATAGTTTTGAGATATAAAAGTCTGGAAATGGAAGAGTTGTTTGTGAACAAATATCAGTGGATCACTATGGATATATCTGCTTCATTAAAAGGGATTTTTCTAGAAGGATGTCCACTAAGTTGAAAAGAAGGGAAAGTATCACAATTATATGTTAATGTGCATGTGTTTTACTTTGAATTTTTTTCATTTTATTAAAAATCTATTTGAAATAATTAAATTATATAAGGTTAAAACCTATGTTTTGTATCAAATCACTTTTGGTTTCAATGGGAAACTTTATAGTTACTGTTTTTTCTAATGATAGATCCTATTAAAACGAGACATATGATTTAAACATTCACAGTACAAACTGCTTCATGAATAAAACAGAGAGACAACAAATTCAATGACATAGTTTTGGAGATACAAAAGACAAAATGGAAGAGTTGTTTGTGAACAAATATCAGTGGATCACCATGATACATTCCCTTCTTCATTAAAAGGGGATTTTTCTAGAAATAATTACTTTGAAAAGGAACGTATCACAATTCATTACACGCAATGTTTAATTGAATATTTTTCTATTTGGTTAAGAAGTTATATTTGAAATGACTACCTATTTATGCTAAACTACTTGGTATCAAATCACTTTTGTTCTAATGGGAAACATTTATGGCCATGTGTTTTTTCTCGAAATGTGATAGACCCCATTAAAATGGGAGATATATCGAAATGATTCCTATGGTGTAATAAAATAGTTGAGTAGTTTAAAGATATAGATGCATAAATTCAATGAGCATAGTTTTGATATATATTAGTCCAAAATAGAATAGTTGTTGGTGAACAAATATTAGTGGATCACTATGGATATATCTGCTTCATTAAAAGAGATTTTTCTAGAAGGATGGACTAAGTTGGAAATAAGGGAAAATATCACAATTATATGTTAATGTGCATGTGTTTTACATTGAATATTTTTCATTTTATTAAGAATCTATTTGAAACAATTAACTATATAAGGTTAAAAACTATGTTTTGTATCAAATTACTTTTGGTTTCAATGGGAAACTTTTATGGCTAATGTGTTTTTCTTGAAATGTGATAGACCCCATTAAAATGGGAGATATATCGAATTGATTCCTATGGTGAAATAAAATAGTTGAGTAGTTTAAAGATATAGATGCATAAATTCAATGAGCATAGTTTTGAGATATATAAGTCCAAAATGGAATAGTTGTTGGTGAACAAATATCAGTGGATCACTATGGATATATCCGCTTCATTAAAAGGGATTTTTCTAGAAGGATGGACTAAGTTGGAAAGAAGGGAAAATATCACAATTATATGTTAATGCATGTGTTTTACATTGAATATTTTTCATTTTATTAAGAATCTATTTGAAACAATTAACTATATAAGGTTAAAACGTATGTTTTGTATCAAATCACTTTTGGTTTAACAAGCTTTGGCTAATGGTTTTTTCCCTAAAATGTGATAGACACAATTAAAATGGGAGATATATCAGAAATGATTCCTATGGTGAAACAAAATAGTTGAGTATCCTTTAGCATAGATGCATAAATACAATGAGCATATTTTTGAGATATATAAGTCCAAAATGGAATAGTTATTAAAGCAAATATCATTCAATCATTATCGATATATTTTCTTCGTCAAATATATTTTGTATGATGGACTATTAATAGAAAATATCACAATTATATGTTAATGTGCATGTGTTTTACATTCAATATTTTTCATTTTATTAAGAATCTATTTGAAACAATTAACAATATAAGGTTAAAACCTATGTTTTGTATCAGATTAATTTTTCTTTCAATGGGAAACTTTTATGGCTAATGTGTTTTTCTCTAAATGTGATAGACCCCATTAAAATGGAAGATATATTGAAAGTATGTGTTTTTCTGGATATTTTGATGGGGATTCACAACACTCCAGGTGTGGGTGTGGTGCTTGGTTCATGTTATCCCCTAGCTACCACTATAATATTTATTGGCACGGAGGATCTGGAACAAACATGAGGGGTGAAGTCATGGCTCTGTGGGGCTTGCTATGGTTTCCCAATCAACTTTGTATCGAGAAAATGTGTGTTTACAGAGATTCAAAAGTACTGATTGATCACCTCAACAAGGGCATCACACTGAACTCGGACAATATGCAGTCATGGCTGGATCACATCAACAACTTAAGGTCCAGTTTCACCTCCTTACATTTCAAACATATCTTTCGTGAAAAAAACTGCCAAGCAAACAGTTTATCTAAGAAGGGTATGCGCAAATTTTTTGGGGTTATTTAATACGAGCTCTCTGACTCAAATGATATGGGAGAATTTGAGATGGTAAGTTTTAATTGAAGAGACATTTTTTGTCATACAATACCACATTTTTTGGATTTTTTAGGCGCTTGGAATCAGTTTTATGTTATATTTTTGCAAACCTTTTTTCCCATGTTTACAAAGTCTTTTAATGAAATATCTATAACTAGTAGGAACAGAGTGACTCTTGGAGGAAACATGCAGACATATGCCTATGTTCTTGGATTCCTCTAGGGAAGATGTTGATATGTTTTTCCACATAGTAAACAATTTACTTGGTGTCTAGTTATATAATTTATGCACTCAGAAGAAGTTTCTGTAGGGAAGGAAAAATCTGATATTATGTTTTTACAAGGATTGTATGGCATTAAAAGTATAACTATTTGATCTGGTCCATTTAAATAAAATAGATTATTTTTCAAAAAAAACCGAGGCATAGTTGAAAATATATCAAGGGATTTTTACTATATGTTCAAAAATAAAAAACTCCTCCACCAACCCTCAGTCACCAATAATGAATGACGTATACTTTCAGCAAAATATTTAATAGTTCTTCATAGCTGAGAGGAGGGAGGAGACACTTGAATTACTTATTCTTGCGTTGTGTTAATATTTATATTCATATATATATATATATATATATATATATATATATATATATATATATATATATATATATATATATATATATATATATATATATATATATATATATATATATATCGATGGAAATAAAACTAACTTTGGTAAGTAAGGACCTTTAGCAGACTCAGGTAAGGCAGGCAAGCTTAAGAGTTCTAAATAATATGTGCAGATATATAAATATAGACAGTAGCTATAAATTGAATTTATATTACAATTATAGAATACATGAAACCTGGTATATGATTACATTGAGCTATATAAGCATAGATATATAGAAATTCCCAGAAATTTTCATGCTATAAGCATAGATACATCGATACATACTTGGAAATTTGCAGAAATTCATAGATGAAGCTGCAACAAGGACGAAGCCAGGTGATCATCGAAGACATTGTGGAAGACGCAGACCGAATTCCCTACGAAAAAAAAAAATTAAATTAAAATCAAATTAAAAAAATCAACAAAAGAAAGTTACGAAAACAAAAGAGCAACTGCAACTGCAAAATCAACAAAAATGAAAAAAAATTACCTCAGCGTCACGGCGCAACTAGAAATAAAAAAAACTCCCCTCGTTGTCGTGGCGCAACTGCAAATAAAAAAAATCACAGAGCACAACAGAACACAACATAGCAACAACAACAAGCAACGAACAAGACATAGACATATGACACAGATGTGAAAAAGAAACCTATAAAAGTTTGTGGGTCGATATATTTATAAAATATAAGTTTGGTCAAACTTTTGTTGCCGGTTTTCCCATCTCTAGCCAAAAATCGGTTTGCCATTGCTGTCAGTATGCCATCAATGTAAATGGAAGAAGGGGTTCAACCGAACTAATTTCAAAATTTCAGTCGAACTCTCGAATAATTTGACTGAACATTTACTAAAGTTTGGCAAAATTATTAAGAAAACAAGTTTTCCGCCCCCGATTCTCACAAAAGTGTTTCCCAACTTCACATTTTGACCCTGTCATCTCCTTCTCGGTTGGTTCCTGTGATCTGCAAAAAAAACAAGAAAACCACCAGAATCTGAAAATTTGACAAAAAAGTGAAAGAAAAGCTATAAATAGAAAGGAGAGGCTAAAAATAGCTGCAGAAAACCCTGAAATCACTAAATCTGAACTCACACAAGAAACTAAATTGTTACACTAGTGGAGTCACCATTTGTTAGGACGAAATTTCTTGGAAGGTGTACCTGAAATATCTCACTTATGTCACAAGTGACAAGTAACCGTAACAACAATTGTGGATGCTTATACTTCATATCTACAATAAGAATGTCATAAAATCATGCAGAAAAATAGATGTATGTGATCTAAAATAATAGATAATAAAATAAATCCGATGTAATAACTAATTATGGAAAGGCGTTTAAATAAATAAATACTTTATTAATAGCACCTGCTGAAGGAGATTTAGAAAAGGGTTGTAGATCACGCTCCATGGGATGGGTCTGTTGATGTCCTTGACACATCAATATTATATCTTCCTCTTTCAATATGTGAAAACCGAAACAATTTGTAGAACTCTAGTGGTAGCTCAAAAGCATTAAGACGATAATGATGACGATGATAATGATCATGGTGAAAAATGAATGAAAAACCCTCTTATTTATAACAAAGTATTAGGTTGATCTCGAAAATGGGAATAAGAAATTAATATGGCCAAAATATAGATCTAACCATTAGGAATACTTTATTATATTTTTGGAGAGGGAAAATATATTCAAAATGGGAAAATATCTTTATTTATAAATAATCAATAATTAAATGATTTTTTAATTATTTCGTGAATATTAAGAAATGTGTGAAAAATGAAATAATTATTAAATAGTGATTTAACAATTATTCCATGAATGGAGTTAAGGAAAAATAAAAAAATATTGACTTATTTAATTATTCCTAGGTGATTTAGTCAAATGTGACAAGGAATAATTATCCCTGGAGAAAATTAATTAAATAATGATTTATTTAATTATTCTCATGGGGTTTTAAATTTTAATAAAAAATAACTTGATAAAAGTGGTTTTACTAAATTATTTCCTATAGTGAAAGTGATTTCACTATGGAAAAATTAAACTTTCATGGTGTATTTCAATCCACCTAGTTAGAAATGGCTAGGTGATTATTTTTTGGTTATAACAGTAAGTCTCCCATAAGTTTCATGGAAAGTATTTCCAATGAAGGAGTGGGTACATGAAAGGGATGATATAAAACATATTTTGTATTCCTAGGTTTTATAGTACAACAAATAATGCATCCTCTTATGAACCTAGATACCTCTTCTTGATTCGAAGCTAATACATATACCTCTATAAATTGGCCATTGTCTTCACTCCCCCCAAATGTTCATGTGATACTCTATAATTGTTGTATTTTCTCACATTTAGCAATATAGAATAACCAATTATCGAGATGGCAGTCAATTATATTGTGACCAACATGCAAATGACATTGGATTTCCAACTTTTGAAAGACCTATTTTAAGTCTTAATTCTCTATGTATGCCGCTTTATATGCATAATGGGTGAAAGGCTACATGCCCATAACATTTCCCAAACATATATCTTTTATTGGGTGAACTTGAAAGAATATAAGCCAACTAGTTTCGCTACCCATTTTGTACTTGATCACTAAATGATGTTGTAGTGGAATCCTAGTCTACTCTACCTTACACTCGACCTATAGGTTTTGTAGTGTCTATTGAGATGGGTGGATTATTGTCTTCTTTCCCGTTAGATAGTGTTTCCACTTATACATCACTTACACTAGTGAGTATAACTCCTTACCATAAGATAGGATAGTAGATAACTTCCCTATGAGATACGCTATAATGGTAGCATGCGAGCCTTCCTCCCTACTTCAAGACTGCTCCCATGACATATCCACTTGCATTTATCTCCACTTCTAAGTGTTCTTGCAAGTTCACCAATGCTAAGACTGGTGATTCATTAACATTCTTCTTCAACTCCTCAAAGGTGTTATGTCGACCCTTTCTCCACCAAAAACTCTTGTTACTCACTATTATGGAAAGGAGTGATGTTTCTACTACTCAAAGAAAGGGTATGAATTTATTCAGATACTATTTTTCCTCGATGAAATTCTTGGCCACAAAATAATTCAAAGGCACTAACCACTTCATGATGACCTGCCATATTGGTAGCATCTATCTTAAGCTATTATCCACCTATCACATACCATAGATACACCAAAACATCCTATGCAAACACACATATCTTGTGATTTTCCAGTAGTTATTCAATCCATAATATCTCTGTCACCTAGATCAAATGTGGGATGTGCTCCTCCTAGGTGGCATTGTATACCAATATATCATCCAAATAGACAATAACAAATGAATTTGAAAAAGGGTGCATTATATCATTCATTAATCTCATAAATATAGCTAGTTCACTACTTTGGCTGAACAACATGATTAACCACTCATATAAACATTTCCTAGTTTTGAAGATGGTCTTATAGGTATACCATTCTTTGACTCAAACCTGGTGATATCTAGCTACTATGTCTAGCTTCGTGAAATATTTGGATTCTCGCAAATCATCCAACCTGTCATATACGTTGGGAAGGGAATACATGTTCTTGAGCATAGTTTTGTTTAACCCACTTTAATCAATACACATCCACCAAGTCACATCTCTTTCACAATGATGATGGGCGACCAACATGGTGAGTTACTTGTTTGAATAACAGTTAGTTCCAGTAGCTATTGAAATTTCTTATTCGCTGCACTTTCTTATATATTGGACTACTTGTACAACACAATGTTTGGCAACATAGAGTGTGATAATTGATGGCTCTCATGCTCCACTTTTCTATTTTGTAGTATCACTTTAGGTTTCTCAAACACACACCTACATTCATATAGAGACTCTTCTAGTTGTTGTTTTTATTACTTAGTATACCCTTCTGGGGATGAATTTACTCTCTTTGATTGTTCAATAAACTATTTTGTTCTTAAAAATAGAGAAACATACTTAATAAAACAAACAAGTTTCTTTTCTTGGTTGATACTTACCAACAAAATTTTGGACTTGACCTTATGTGCATTGATGGTAACGAAATTTCTATCCTTGATGAGAGAACACTGGTTGGATCTCCACATGAATATTGCATCTTGCATGTACATATAGTCTCTTCCAAAAAACACTAAAACAATATCAAGGGTAATAAAATATGGTTCTAATTCATCAATAAAATAAACAATAATAACAAATATGATTTTTCACTATTTGGTTACTCCCATTTACACATCCTTATTTACCCATCCTAATGGACATGGGCTTAGATGGTCACAGAATTCCAATCACAATTTTTTTACCATATCTACTACAGTGAGATTCTCCTATGACACTGAGTCAAATATAGCTTCAATCTCTGCTTTCTTGATCTATATCTTTATATGGAGGATTATGGTATTTTTGTTATCCTCATGTTGCTAAAGGATATTTAGGATCACCGCTTTCGACACTAATGTACAAATAATTTTTTCATCCATGTCCAAACTAGTTTCCACTTTGATACTAGAATATGTGTCCATGATATTTTTCTTCCTTGTATCATTCCTTTTTTCTTTAGGTCAAGCTTTGGATGAAACTTCCAACACTTATACTTTATATTAAAATCAACTTTATAGTATTTGTAGTGGTTCTAGGGATCTTTGCAATGGTGTTTTGTGGTTTTTATATTTTTTTCCTTTATTCTTTTCCACATCTTCTTCTGCTGTTTTAAAGCTTCTTGGTGCTCTTTATACTTTGACCCACTTGATTTACATTTATTGCGTCACATTTTCTCCAATTAATGTGCTTGTACAGAAGATTTTTCTACCAACATGGATGTGAGAAACATAAACTAATTCCACATATGGCTATGTAGATCCCCGAGATACTTTAGGAGTGCACCTGGATTCTTTGGGGAAATACTTGAAATTATGGGCATATTTATAAATGTTATGGTGTACTCCCATACACTCCACCCCTATTATTTCTTTAAGTAATCCCATTGGACCCCATGGTTTTATGAATACCAAAGAGGGTAAAATTGTGACTTTATTAGGGTTTTTAAATCATCCTACTTATTCATTATAGGATCTCCCTCGAATCTCAAATTATCAATGTGAATTTCCAGCTAGGTTAGCACATGGACCTCTAATTTCAGTGAAAAAATGAAATATTTTATTATTCCTCTATATGATCAACACTGAAATAAACTTTTAATTCCTAAAAACAATCATTTAACTTTAGAGAATCAATATCACCTTGATACAGTTAGTTGTCAATATTTTCTTCCATTATGAATAGGTATTATGAATGGTTTATGACACTGAGAATGGGTTGATCCTTTTAGAGCTATTTATTAGAGTTCCTCTTTGGTTCTTCCGATCTAATAATTTCCCCTTGAATCTAACATATGTGTTAGAACATCCAATTCACCAAATAGTCCAAACTTACCAGTTAGGATATAATTAGGAGGATCACATTATGGTTCACATTAGCATGTTATGCTTCCAATCATGCACATCTCTCTTCTATTATATCATGATGGTATTTATATATTAAAAAACCCATAATTTTTTAGAAATATGTTATCATGGATGGAAAAGGTGGAGAAGATGATGGAAGATAAAAAGAAGAGTATGGAAAAGGAAAATATGGTCAAGGAACAAAGTCTATGGAGCCATACTTTGTATGCCATATCATATCTTGTGTTCAAAACTATTTAGATGGATAGGTCTCTAAAAAATATTTCTAATGGTAAATAGAAGTTTGAAAATAGCCTCCTGGATCAAAATTTATTGCTAGTCAAAGATTGAAATCCCCAAAGCAAAAATTTTCTCATCTAAACTTGTTGTTAAAGTCAAATTGGTGAAAGTTTGGTGTTTTTGGAAATATTGGCGGATCATAAAAATGGTTAAAAAGTAGTAAAGTATGAAGGAATATGTGTTCCCCATGTCCTCCTTAACACATCAGATCATACGCAGGAGCTCATGCTCACTCAAATGTTAACCATAAAGGGGGCCCATGTTGGATAGTATTTCCATACCAACAATTAGAGATTGAAATTCCATATCGTAGCGGGACCCCCTTCCTTATTAGCAGCAAACTAGAAAAGGTTGGTATGCATTACCACCAGTGGGATTAGCCCTAAATACGAGGAAGTGGAGTAGGCTAACATGGAAATGGTCATGGTGGAGGACATTGTCGATGTGATTTGGCCTAAAAATTTGAATTTTAACAGAGAAGTTGATTGAAAAACTAAATCCCAAGACCCCCCTCTTCATCCATATGCTTAGCCACATGGAAGAATAGAATGAAGACAAACGACATAGTTTTATCACCATGAGGTGATGACATGGAGACATAGTGGAACAATGACATCATCATGGCATCGAACCAGTGATAGGTAAAACATGGCATTATATTTTGAATTTATGAGTACCTAAGTGGGCCAAAAATGAGTAACTTGTAGCACCACTCAATGAGTGACACATGGAATCCTTGCAGAGGTGGAAACCGACTAGCACACATAGGTGGCATCATCGTGGAAGTGACACATTACCCCAAAATAAATATTCCTCTGAAGGTACTCGGAATTTTTTCTGAGAATGCACAAGAGCAAAGGTCCGAGAAGTAATGTTTAAAAAAATATTTTGGGACATGATAGTGTTGAGGTGGAATCCCATAAATTTTGTGATTAGTGCATGAGGACATGTCACCCTGAAGAAAATTCAACCTAGAAAAAACCATCTCAGACAATTTCCCAAGGGTCTACAACAAAAATTTTCGAGAAGAGAGAAATCAATAAATGTGAATTTTAATGGCATGTGACAAAAATAATTTTGTTCTCATAGGACATGGAGGATATGACATCCCAACGTAAATATGTTGGTGTAGGTTTTAGTGACATGGCCACATAGGACATGTAACCCCAGAAGAAATGACCCTAGAGGAAACCCATATCAGAAGAAATAATTTTGGCCATAATCAAGGGTGATGCATTGGAGTTTTTCCATAGATATTTTTCAATGAGAAATAAATGTCAAGAGCTAAATTTTGGGGAATCATTATGTATGGTATGGAAATAGGACCATGGGTGTGGAAGTTTTGAATAGATGGTGGGTAAGCCTTTTTGGGCTAGAACAAAAAGTTGCGGCTATATTAATAGATTAACTCATGAACATATTAGTATCTTTTAAGTTTTTCTTTTACACCATATTTGGATGTCTGAAACAAAAAAATGAAGTGCATAAAGTTTGTAAAATAGGCATGAAAAAATTTGTATTAAATAAGGCAGAATTGATAGATTTAGAGGCAGATTTAGAAATATGGCTAAATTTGGAGAGAGCCAAATTTAGAAGAAATGGTCCTAAAACTTGTAAAATTCTAGAATGAAAAATCTGGATTTTTTAACTTAAGTATTTTTGTAGATATAAGGGATAAGAGTTAGAAGACATATTGTGCACATTAAGAGGACATTAAAAAAGTAGAGAAACAATTTAACGAGATCAAAACCACTGATATGCTAAAATTAAGGGTAAGATGACTGATGTTCAAATTACTAAAAATATTAGTTCTAAATTCTTTATAAGTAGAATCGATTTTGGATGTTTTATGGTGTTGGTGTGTTAGTTATGGATTGATGATGTTGGTGTGTATGGTGGAATAATCAGTGTTTATATATTGTTGAAGGTGATTTTATGATATTTGTGGGGAGTGATTGAAGAGAGAATTTTTTTTTTGTTTGTGAACGGAAGTGGCCTTCTTTATTTGAGTTTTCCAATGGTATGAAAGATGAATCAAGGAGGCGAGGAAAGTAGCAACTTCTAGATCAGAGTTTGTAGATCCTTCCAGTAGTGGTTGGTAAATACTTAGGGGTCAAATATTATTTCAGTGGTATCTAATAATCTATGTTTTTATCTCCTTTTAGTTGTAACTGATAAATTAGGGAGTAGTAGCGTCTTTCTGGTTGTAGCAAGAGAAATTTACAATAGGAAGTAGAATATTTCCTTTTTCATGAAGTAAATTAAAGAAAATTTTGAAGAATCCATGTGTGATATTTTGTGCTTGCTTTGTTGCTTCTTGGGATGTTGATATGAATTATTTTTGAATTATTTATTAGTATCCTAGTAATATTTACTAGTGAAAGAAAAGTTTAAAATTCTTACAATACTAATTTAGGTCCCCCTCTTAGTATTTTCCTGGTTTCTAACAACTGGTTTCAAAGAAAAAATTGGTTACTTCAGATCATTTTAACATTTGGAAGAATGATTAAGGGCCATGACAAACTAGGTAGGAGGATACACCAATAGGGCACCGATGTTCAATGGAACATGCTATGTATTTTGGAAAGTCAGGATGAAACCTTATATTGAATCACTTAGAGATAATGTATGCGATGAACTGGAAGAATAATACAAAACAATACAACCTTAATTATTGGAGATCATAGTATGGGATTCACATGTAATGGTAAAGATATGAATTCCCTACTTTCTAGCCTGCTTAAATTAAAACTAGTCAAGGTCATGGATTTATCTATAGAAAAAGTGATTTTGGATAGGATGAGTAGCTTCCATGAAGGTGGAAACAAGGTAAATCAATCCAAACATTAAGGTTTTAGAATTCAATTCGAGTATTTGAATATGTATGATGATGAATATGTTGCTAAATATTTTCTTAGAGTTGATGAGGTTTTATTGTTACTGTAATCAAACATAATTTTTCTCATGCTAAAATTTTGGAGCCTACTGAGTATATTACAGTATATATCCTTATGTTTTCTCCATGGTTGTTTTATGTTTTGTAAATAATTTAAGTCTTCTTCCTAGTTTTAAACTGTCAAGTCACTTGCACACACATCCTCATCCTTTGATGGGTTCATGAATACGCTCCTTTTATGCAAGCTTGAACAGGAAAAACATTGCTCATATATATAGTTCCTCTTAAATGAAAAATTCATATCAAAACTAATTCCACACTTTCGTTGTAATTCTCCCTCACTTTTATTGTGTTTGTACTTTTATTATAGTTAGTTTTCTCAGTTGTAGCTTTTGCACATCATTGCTTTAACAAGCATCGTTTTCATGTCTACGATTGTATAATTTTCTAAATTTCACTTTAATAAGTGTTTTATTCATGTGATATTTTCTCTAGCATGTGTATATTTTAAGGTAATTTACATTTTTCAAGTGTCTTCTTCATGTTTTCCTCATGTCGCATGTGTCACTTTTGTTGTTTTCACTCCTCCATGTGTCGCACCTTTGTGTATCACCAAATTTAGTTTTGGAAAGCCCTTCTGCATTATATGGTCATTCATATAATTGGAATTGCAATAGACACATTCTTATATCTAAATGCGCATTTTGGTCACAATTTCCACTCCTCTCATAACTTGTGATCTAAGTGTTGTAATGTGGCATTTCGTTTGTCACACTTAGAAATATGTGGTTCTTGGCTATCATTTCAAGGTGTGACTAATGTTCATGAGTCTTGCGAATCATTTTGGCTTGTATTGATGGAATTTATGAGTGTGATTCATGTTTGATTCATGCTAGGATGCATTTCTTTCTCCTACTTTTTTGGTCCTACACTTAACCATTTTGAGAGCTCTTATTGGTCCTTCAACCTAGTGTAAGTTGTAAGGGCCTTAACCCTCTCACTAGGTCATGAGCATAACTCATTCATGATCCTCTTAGACATATATTTCCTCCCATACTTGTGCACTAAGTCTTTTCTAAGATTTTCTCCCTCTCACAATTCATTATTAATTCCTAAGGATAAGTCACCTAGCCCTATGTTGCCTCCCTCAGTTAAAAGTAGATTCCAGATGAACAAGTATACATTGTTGGAGATATTTTTGCACTGTTGGGCTAAAGGATAGTTTAAAAAATGAATCTCACTTCAAAAAAACGAAGCCCTCAAAACAATGAAGCACACTTCAAATGCTCAATGAGAAATTTCACTTCAAAACACTTTCAGTGCAATTGGAAATAATGAAGCACACTTTGAAAAATGTACCGCACTTTAGAAAAAAAAAGGATCCACTACCTCTTAAAACTTTCATGGTTCACCCTTGAAGTACGAAGCATTTAAAGCACATGATGCACTCTTGAAGACTGAAGCTTTTGAGTGCATGGCACACTCTTGAAGCATGAAGCCTTTTAAGTGCATGGCACCCTACTGAAGCCTGATGTTATTGAGCACATGGTTTACTAACAAAGAAAAAATACTTAGAGCACATGGCTCACTCACAAAGCATTAAGCCTTTATCACTCTCTTATAGAGAACATCACACAATCTCATAGCCTAAAGAGTTCATTTGATCGCACTCCTTTGACTTGAAGAACTGCGCCTTCCTAGTTCCTCTTGATTGCACAAGCACACTACAATGGCTTAAAGCTTAATCCCTCTACACCTTCAGTGTATGCCATTTCTCCTTCCTTTATTCTTTGAGTGCATGAGATCACCATGAATGACCAAGTGTTTTCTGCTTCATGTTTCTATTATGGGCCCCGCGCCCTACTTGTTCCTCTTGAGCACATGATTACACTTGGAACACTTCAAGACTTACCACTTCCTCCTCTCGGTGTGCGCCATTGCGCCCTCATTATCTTCCCTTAAGTGCATGAGCAAATTGTTAACCAATGAATGATTCTCCTTCATGCTTTGAACCTTCCCCTCCACCTTTGGGATCTCTATCTCTCTTTCCTTAGTGCTCAAGTGCACCTTGAAGGCCACTTGTGAGCCTTGGTGAGTTTTATTATGCCCTTCTAATCAAACCTTATTATTTTAACCCTCTCATAGGCCTATCATTATTTGATCATTCCATGATCTAGGTAATGGTAGAATAGACGTTTTTAAGACTAATTCTTCTTTTTCATGGATTATTTTTTTTGGTGGGAGTACCTTCTTAGCATGACAAGGTAATTCTCAAAGAAGTATAAAGGAGGAAGCATAAAGGAACACCTACAGAGAATAAGAAAAAAAAATAGATATCATGGAGACATGAAGCAGATCATGGATTGAAACAGAAGGAAGAAGTTACATGATGACTCAGAGGATTCCAATGTTGATCCAAAACCCTTTGGAGAGTGAAGATAAGCATATATTATGTCTTTTAAGAATGTGAAGCATGTATTAGATATACCATCAAGAATGCAAGAGGAAGCAACAAGGAATATATCTTGGCATTGCCACCTCATCATGAAGTGCACATCATCATTATCAAGTTGTAATTTTTATAAGTTTCATCATAATGGTTAATATGTGTCTATGTGTCATGTGACATCATCATGTGCAATATAATGATTTATATTCAAGTAAAAGGATAAAATGTAACATCAGGAAATTTTAGCCTAAACGTTCCCATGAAATTTTCACGTAATTTCCATGTCATAATATGTAAACCAATAAAAATCCTTTAAATTTAAAAAGAGTTACATGTAAATATTTTGGAGGGAAAAAAAGAAAAGCTACTTTTTTTTTAATTGTATTTTTGGCTTATCTCCTAATAGGTTTACTGAAATTTCAAGTGTAGACAATTTTTGGATGCAGAATTAAATTATAAATCCTACGAGTATCCATGACGCATAATTTTGAGAAGGCCCACCTTGAAAAAAATTGCAGATAAAAAAGTGTGTTCAACACGTTTCTTTAATGTATCTTAAAATTTTATCAATGTAGGTATTCTAAATAGTATTAATTATGGGTACTCATTGGATGCAAAACTTAATTATGTATCCAACAAGTGTCTACACTTGAAATTTGAGTAAATCTATAAGGGGATAACCTAAAAATACAATTAAAAAAAAGTAGTTTTCTTATTTTCCCCCAAAAATTCATAACCATTTTTTTTTTTTTTTTTAACTATTATTTTATTATTTTTCCTTAGAAGGCCACTTTTAGGCTGAAATTTCCTCTCCCCATAAAATGATAATTAGTTCACTCTCAGCATAAAAGGAAAAACTATGGAACATGAAGAGTCACTTAGTCATATATGGACAAAGTGTATTTAGGAGACATCCAAAATACATTTAAAAAGTCAATAGATGCATACAAGTCAAAAGGTGAAAATTGAAGTCCAAGAGTCATGAGGGTAACTCAAGAGTCATAGGGATATGAAAGGTCATCCCCCTTGTTAGAAAAGTGACCTAATAACTCAAGAAAAATGATTTTGGAGGCTTAATATTTGGAGAGATAGTCTTGCTTTCTCTACTTATCATAGGAGAGAAAACTATTCTATGTAGAAGCAAGAAGTGACTTAATGTTCCACTAATGGAACTAGTGTCTCACCATTGTAAATGTGTACTTATATCTTTCATCTAATTTAAATTCAATGACCCAAAACATCTTCATGTATGTATCGCAAATGGTTTAGTACTATTATTTGGATGTTTACGGTATATTTTGTGTTCATATGTACTGGAGAAATTGAACTATTTTGATGGCTTTGGTACTTATCTTGTTGAATGTGTGTTCTTTTCTCTTTATAATCATTATGTGAACTATTTTTCTAATGAATTATTTTACGATCTCATGTGTCTCTCTTAGGTTAGTATTATTACTTCCTACCAGAGACTCACTTTTTGTCTCCTACTCGTGAAGGTCTCCTTTTACACATTACAATCAGTGTTTCACAATGTCAACTTACATGCTTATTCAAGGTTTATGTATATAATATCTTATGTTATCTGTTGAAACGAAGAGGAAAATTTTTTTTATCGTGGTTGGGCCAATACTCCAATGAGGCTTCTACTCCAAATGGTGTGAGGTCTAATTGGGACTTCACATCGAGGAGACCCCCCTATACATTGACGATGTCCAATACCATCAAAAGTTTGGTGCTAGAAGGAGGGCTACATGACAAGTTCTGCCCATTGAGTCTATTTTGAATTTCTTATATTAAATGACTCTTTCCCAAATTATAATCTCTGGAAATTTTTCTATGGATATTGATTTTACCATCCCTGCAGAAATCATTCATGATTTCTCAATTTAATTTTGATGGCAAGAGTGAACGAAATGTCCTCGAACACTTCTTTCAATTTATGCATTTTTTTCTCTGTAATAGAATTCATTGTAAATGTATCATGAGTATATTTTTCGCCCTCAAATTTGTAGTTATATTTAATAAATTGTGTCATACGTTACATGTTGCTTCTATCCATTCACTTGAATCATTAAGGAGATTCCTGAGTCCTTTGGCGTGTATGATTATCAAGATGTATTGATAGAATTGATTTTTTTAGAATGGAACTTGTTGAAACTGTTCAGGATTTTCCAAATTGTTTTCTTCAACTTTGTTTTTAATTCCTCAACGGATTTATTCATTCATATTCCATTATGGAAAAAATTCAGAATTTGATTCTATTCTCTTTCAGAGCTTTTGAATCCAAACTCCAAAATGATTCTCACACCGCAACTTTTGCAAAAAAATGGGATATCTCAATATTCCAAGGAGGAACCTATTATTCCTTTTGTTCCTTTTCCTCCTTTTCTGGTACCAATTTTGTTGAACCCTAGTGATGATGTTAAATTTTGGTAATATGAAAATAAAACTGTTGATATGTCCATTCAACCTCCATCCAATTCTTATGATCCACATCCTACTGAGGAAAACTTATAATTTTTTGGTAATTGCATAGAGCCTAAAATGAAAAATTATTCCTCTAGTTTTCAAGGTTGCATCAATATTAAAAATTTAAGCCTTGAATTTTATTTAATTTTTTATACCCTTCAACCTTGTGTAATATCCCTTTTTCAGGATTTCTCATAAAACATGCATCAGAAACGCATTTCCAGCAACATATGCAATAAAATACTAAAATTGACTCTCAGATCCCATAAAATAATCAATATGAAATATAAATCCAAGAATAGAGCTGAAACAGATCAAACTATGTGGGCTAAACAGATCTCCCACACCTAGGATGACCAAAAAGTGCTAAAACCCCAAGACTGCAGAATGCCGGAGCAGCTACTCAGGGGACTGCACAGTCTAAGAGAGGGTTTACACATAAAATTATTAGAGAAAAATATATCTACTCATGTATTGATAAAAAAAATTTGGAGAATAGAGATCTAAGCTCCCTTTACAAAATACAAAAGAAATCGGCAAGGGTTTCTTGTCCAAACACTTTGTATACAAAAGTGATATTCAGAAAATCACTGAATTATCACTGCAAAATTGAAGCACATGAGTGTACCAGGCTGAAAGGATGTCTGATATGATGAATACCTCTCAAGGACTTCCTCCCATGAAAGGATTAACCTCTCAATCGCAAGGACACTCAGCAACGGAGCCACCAAACCATGCGATAAACACTGCCTCCTGAAAAACGCACTCCCTAGCAGAAAAAAAATTGGGATGGTAAGAGAAATGTGTGGAATGATACCACAGATCTGAAATATGCTCTATATCTCTCCAAACAGGTCTCTCAAGTGAAGGGAACCTTCCTCCAATGAGAAACTAGCTTTGAAGTCGGGATTTCAATCCCTTCCACTGCTGCACCCAGAAACACTGCAAAATCTTCACCAAAGCTGTGCTGATGTAGATGGCTGAAGTTTGGCCTGAAAACCTAATGTGGAATTATGAATAAAAACTCTCCCAATGAGCTACTCAAAGGAAAGAGGTGGGATTCCCACCCGAGAACACCCAGTGCTAAACAAAACTGCAACTTGTTAAGCAGCAAGCAGCAACAATTCTTGGCAGCGAAGAATAATCTACAACATGATGAATAATGCTGCCATCCTATTCCTTATATAATATGTGAGTTTTATTTCCCTTGGCCCCACTCACTTAGGTTTCTTCTAACCCAAGTTACATTTCCCTCCAAAATTGCATTATCCATCCTAGGATTCCTCCTCCACTAAAACTGCATTGTTGACTTGGTCAAAGCAACTTCATTTTATCTTTGTTCACACATGGAGGTGTTTAATTAAGCTTGAAAGAGTGACCCCTTTCAAAATTGGAGTATTTTATTCCTCCCTAGGAGACTTATGGGCTTTTCCACCCATTTATTGACCGACTATAGCTGCTGCTAACTCTAATGTTCCATTTAGCTTGGAAGCTAAAATTTTGGAACATTACAGTCCTCCCCTCAAAAATATTTTCTTTCCCTAAATAAAATGCATAAGTAGAGAAAAATATCTCCCCTCCTCCTCATGTGGCCTCCCATCAATAGCCTCCATCACTGCATCAAGAGAATATGCAAATAAACTGTCATCCAATGCTTCCTCCCAAGTGTGCAAAACCAAAGTGTCTGCATCTATCAAAGGTGGAAAGTGTGAATGGAAGCATGCTAGTTGTCTCATGGCCTCTAGAAAGTAGGAGTGATGATCAAAATGGTGAATGATTTCCTCCCTCATCCATGCAATCATCCAAATGAAATGAGTCACCCTCCAACATGGTAACTTCTGAAAATTCTCTTCCACCTTGTGCTCCTGAAATGTAGGTGGGCTGAATAAGTGAACATGATAGGCAAGAGGGCCTATCCCATGTTGTATTATTCTCCACTTACGATAAGTGTAGAAGGTATGTTGATCTTGGGCTGCAACATGATTTCCCTCCAATGGCAAGAATATTGAGCCTCCAAAGACTCTTCCTCCAAAATCACGAGTCATGCCAACCCAAACCATTCCATTCAAGATGAATGGAACATCATCACCACATGGTATCCAAATTAGAAAATGGCTGAAATTTATGTGCAAGTTTGGATGATACATATGGTCCCGCTGGTGGATACAGCGCAGTTCTCCCAACTCGTGTATGAGAATGTCATATGGCAAGTGGTCCTACAACAAGTTACAAGCTAGATATGTTTTTTCTCCCAACATGGGGAAGTAAGCATAAATGTATATCAGATGTACATATATAAAATAACAATACACTTTCCCAATGTCATGTATATATGGGCTACTACCATCATAAACATTGGCCCTAAAGAGACCATGAAACCCAAAAATACTCTTGCTCTCATATGGAGCAATGCACTGTTTACATATGGTGAGAAAGTACACATAATCAATAAAGTAATCAATAAGCACATAAATTTCCTTCCTACCATGCATCATGTGTGAGCTGAAAGAGAGGCCCATGTATAAGTTCACCCATGAGGACTCCCTCATAAAAATCTGCAAAAAGAAGGGGTACATATACTCCTTGGAACATTCCATCAATAAGAACACTCTCCCATGTGACATCGTTGTAGGCCTTAGAAATAAGGCTCCATGACTCCTCTCTTTGACATTCCATATGCCAAAGTCATCCACCATCATTCTGCTATGTGAGAAGCTCTCATTCCTACATGGAAGTCTCTCATGATCCTCCAATGCTAAAGGGTAGCCTCCTTGCACCACGAATGTGCCTTTCTTCTCTTCAGAAATGTCATGAAAATTATGGGAATAATTTTTCCCATACTCTCCCAAGTGCAACCATAGCAACAAAAACTTTTTTTGTTGCCTCATCTCTCCCTCATACAGGCTTCCTTTAAACAAAAATACAGTAGAAATGCATGGAAGCAAGATACAATAATAACAAGTTGCCAAATGAAATCCAGAGAGTGAATCTGGGTCCCTCTTATGGAACCAATGCAGTGCCTCCCTAGCCTGCATCAAAACAAGAAATAACAAGTTCTTTGCTAGCCACTTGTTTTCTGCCATAGTCATATCATAAGATGAAAACATGAAGTTACAATATGGTGTCATTGGTGCACACCAAGAGACATATGGCTTCCCCCATGGCTCATCAAAAAGATAGCCAAAATAAATGCTATAATTAGCTGCAAGTACATCATCATATAATATCCAAGAAGAAATTTTTCTTCTTGTTACATCATGCTACTCAAGTAATGAAAAGAAGCACCAGATAAAATATGAAATGATACCTCCTCCATTATGTACTTGAGGCCTTGAGCTGAAATGGCTCAACTGGAAATTCTCCCTCACTCCCAATGAGTAGGAAGGTAGCTATGACATCCTCTCTATCACCATCCAGGCTATGCATCTCTCCATATGCTGATATATGTCATGCTATATGCCCTCCCAAGTGAACTCCTCCATCAACTAGAAATGTGCATCAAAGTGCATAGAAGAGAAGTCCTCATGTGCTACATGTAGCAGCTTCTCCTTGAGACTAGAGGATCTAGTCAAGAAGATCCTACCATAGGAATAGATGACCACATCATCAATCATGTATCTGTCATCTCCATCCAGGTCATCAAGAATCATGCATGCACCAAGATCCTTGGAGTACTCTACCAAAAGCTGAGACCTCCAATAAGGATCAATCCTCCTCAAAGACAGCATTGGTGATCTGGCATGTGAAGCTCTACTCATGTTGCTGCCTGCTACTTTGACATCCCCCATGCCAAATTTCTCCTCCAAACTCTTCACCTCTCCAAAACCCAAGAGTGGTGAGTCGAAAGACAATATATCTCTCATCAACTAAAGATCAGGTGGCCTCCCAGCTGGAATGCGTCCATGTAGTGAGACATCAATGTCAAGAGTAGACTGCATATATGATTGGGCAACCTTGCCCTTGCCATCACTGTGCAAATCATCCTACCTCTTCCTCCCTTCTTTCTCCTTCCAGCTGCAATGCTGCACAACCATGATGCTCACTGATTATGCTTGGACCTCTATGTATGAGATCCTGGGGAACTTCTTGCAAAGATACAAGAATCCATCCCATGGGAGCATGTGCTTCTCTTCCCTCTACATGAGGCACTGGATGTGCTCTAGATGTGATAATGTTGTTACCTTCTTCTCCATCAATGTGTGTAGGCAACATATCAAAAATTGGATCCCTTTGTGAAAAAGTGATCCCCATGCCCTCTTGTTCAAGAATATGAACTAGAATTTTTGCTTCCGGAAATATGTAATGCAAGACATCAGCTCCTCTCATGATTTTCTAAAATGGAGTTTCACCCATCACATGCAAGGGCTTTGTTTTCTCCAGTTTTCCTTGCTCATGTGTCTTAGGAAGTTTTTCACCTAACCTCTCCACCAAGGTTTTTATGAATCTTGCATAAGAGAAAGCATTGGCATTCTTTAAGGAAAAAGATTCAAAAATCCACCATGCATGAGCTTTACCTCTAAAATGCAGTGCTGCAACTCTGATAGCTTCATCTCCATCAATATGGTGCAGCTGCAAATAGGAGTTTAGCTCCTTCACCCAAGCTCCAACTGAAAATGTAGGTTATCCAGAAAAGGTATATATAAGAAATATATCTGCATCCTGCTACTGGCTCTTCTCCATCTGGATCTTGCAGAACTCTTGGAAATCAGTATGATCTCTAAACTTCTCAGTTTGAGATTCATACTCCCGCAACAAATCACTAAGAGTCATTGTCTTAGGAATTCTTTCTCCTCCCATCCATCTCAAGATAGCTCTAGGCATTTGACTGTGTTGTGCATCACAGAGTGTAGCTGCATGGTCACACTAACCATGTGAAAATCTAGATTCATCTCTATAATTAACCTCCTTTGGAGATCCCATCTCTAGTCTCATGTTTTTTAGCTCTCCCTGAAAGCTATTTATAGATTTTGGAAGAAGCTTTGTAAGCTTGTCTTCCTTTCTCACTGCACATACCAAAGCTTCATGGCTTCTATCCATTTCTCCTTCTTTTGATAGCATTGGAAAATTCCCTTTTCAGGAATATCAAAAATATATTCCATAGATTGACTGCAGGGGCATTTACTGGATATGTCACCTTTGAAAGAAGGATGAGATCCAGAGGCTACATGGCCATATGTAGACTCTGTCTATAGAGCTTGAAATATCTCCCCTTCATTGATTTATCACTTTTTCTTGAAGCCACAGGATAAGCCAAATATCTTGCTTCGATACCACTGTAATATCCCTTTTTTAGGATTTCTTATAAAACATGCATAAAAAACACATTTCCAGCAACATATGTAATAAAATACCAAAATTGACTCTTGGATCCCATAAAATAATCAATATTTAATATAAATCCAAGAATAGAGCTGAAACATATCAAACTAGGTGGGCTAAACAGATCTCCCACACCTAGGATGACCAAAAAGTGCTAAAACCCCAAGACTGCAGAATGCCGGAGCAACTGCTCAAGGGACTGCACAGTATAAGAGAGGGATTACACATAAAATTATTAAATAACAATATATATACTCATTTATTGATAAAAAATTCTGGATAACAGAGATCTAAGCTCCCTTTAAAAAATACAAAATAAACCGGCAAGGGTTTCTTGTCCAAACACTCTGTATACAAATGTGATATTCATGAAATCACTGAATTATCACTACAAAACTGAAGCACATGAGTGTACCAGGCTGAAATTATGTTTGATATGAGGAACACCCCTCAAGGGCTTCCTCCCATTAAAGGATGAGCCTCTCAATCACAAGGAAACTCAGCAACGGAGCCACCAAACCATGCAATAAACATTGCCTCCTGAAAAATTCACTCCCTAGCAGAAAAAACGCTAGGAGGGTAAGAGAAATGTGTGTTCTGATACAAAAGATCTGAAATATGCTCTATAGCTCTCCAAACAGGTCTCTCAAGTGAAGGGAACCTTCCTCCAATGAGAAACTAGCTCAGAAGCTGGGATTTCAATCCCTTCCACTACTGCACCCAACAACACTACACAATCTCCGAAAAAGCTATGTTGATATAGATGGCTGAAGCTTGGCCTGAAAACATAATGTGGAATGATGAATAAAAACTCTCCAAATGAGCTACTCAAATGAAAGAGGTGGGATTCCCACCCACGAACACCTAGTGCTAAACAACACTGCAACTTGCTAAGCAACAAGCAGCAACAATTCTTGGCAGCCAAGAATACTAATAATCTACAACATGATGAATAATTCTTCCATCCTCTTCCTTATATAATATGTGATTTTTCTTTCCCTTGGCCCCACTCACTTAGGTTTCTTCTAACCCAAGTTACATTTCCCTCCAAAATTGCGTTATCCATCCTAGGATTCCTCCTCCACTAAAACTGCGCTATTGACTTGGTCAAAGCATATTCACTTTATCTTTGTTAACACATGGAGGTGTTTTATTAACCTTGAAAGAGTGTCCCCTTTCACAAATGGAGTATTTTATTCCTCCTTAGGAGACTTATGGGCTTTTCCACCCATTTATTGACCGACTATCGTTGCTGCTAACTCTAATGTTCCATTTAGCTTGGAAGCTAAAATTTTGGAACATTACACCTTGATAGTCCATGTTTCATGATTCCTTGTCTCACGATCTGCTTGTTTCATGTACTTCAACTCATAATTATTTTCAACATATTATTTAAATGAATAATTAAGAACAAGGTAGATGTATTCCACATGTAGAGGAGAAAATTGTTTAAGATATTTATTATCTTTCCTGCCTCCTTCAAAATGATAATCTTTCCTTTTCAGTCAATCTTTGATCTTTTACTCTTGATAAGTTGTCGAACAAATCTAAACATTGCATCCAAATTGAGACTTTGGTTAACCATCAAAATTACATCCTTGTTTCAATTAACACATATGGTGTTAAATATACAAGTATATTGGATGGTATCTTCTCTTCTTCTCACGTATTGGATTTTTAAGGTATCGATTCAGGATTTGTTCATCATAGTTTACAATATCCATTTATGAATTGGGATGGTATTTTAATTTATAATGATCTGGAATCTTATTTAATTCACATATCCTTGGATGAAAAATCTAAAGTGGTAAGTGAACTCTAGTATTTCACCAAGAGTGCTGCAACTCCCATAGGCTACTCAACTTTACTTTATCAACCCTAGGCTCGTACAAAATTGGAGGTGATAGTGCTATATGTACAACATATGAGTTCTACTCATGCCATCCTCTTCTAAGTTATACAATGAGGTGATACTTCTAGGGTTACTTATAGGAAAGGAATTATGTCACACCTCTAAATGTAATATAATTCTCAAAATAAATCATGACCATTATTCTATCAATAGGGAATGAAACTACTCTAGATCACACTGATTGATCTAAATATTTGCAACAAAGATAAATTCACACTTAATATAATGAACCAAAGGAAATTACACTAAGTTTCATTCATAATATAAATTTCTAAATGGAATTGCGGAAAGGGAAACCAATATAGAGAACACATACTGAACAAAGTGACTAATTGAATCCTATCTATATTATGATTAACTCTTGTGTTTAATGATGCATATAGCAATGAGCTAATTACAATTTTAAATGACTATGTTTTGTAGCAAAGAAGGAGGAACTGAGGTGGTCTAAGAGGGTCCTTGGCCCAAAGTTTCAGGGCTGAGGGTTTTTTGGTGGCCTGGCTAGGCTTAAATGAGGTGAAAGAGTGATTTTGGGATGAAGGAGAGAGTGGATTTCGGTGTTACAGGATTTCATGTAGTGCTACAGGATGTACTAAAAAGCTACAGGAAACAGTTCATGTAGATTTTGAGGGTAGAAACGATGAGAAAAAGGTTAGGAGAGGTGGGGTGAAGGTGTATCTACGTCTATTAAGGGTATCCAACCACTTGGCCAATCCCATAACTCTTCACAAATATTGTCTTGCACCTCTAAGGTGGATCTTGGTGATGTGGTGATGATTTCCAAAAACATGGCTAAATGTGACTTGGATGGAAGGTGGTTGATCAAGGGTGAAGACTGAAGCTGATGGGTCCTTGTATGATGATCTATTCAAACCTATAATAACACTACCTATTCATTCATTCATCATTGAAAAAATTATCATAATAATGGTTGAAAATATGAGTTTAATTTAAATAAACCTGCCTATGTAACTAAAACAGAAATCTACCTATGCATCTACAACATCTTCATGTTAAGAAAAGTAAACTATCAAAATTTTCCAAGAAATCATGAACGAAATGAGATTTTGGTATGTGGTGAAAACCTTCGTCGAGAAGCTCCAATGGAAGATGTGAGAGAGGGATGTGTTAGGGTCCTATGATTTGGCATATTGGCGGACCAAATGACGGAGTAACATCAAACCAATATTTAGAGCCCTAGGACCTAGCCTTCCTGGACTCAGAGAGGGCTCTCTCTAATGAGGTGAAGGATGTGAGCTTGTTCACTTAGTTTGTTTATATTTTAGGCTAGTTGTTAAGTGTGTTTGTTTTTCAGTTGTTTGGAGGTAAAACTGATCAACTGGATCAAAATAGAACAAGAAAATGAGATCAACTGGGCTATGGGGTCAAAAGCAAGCCAAGGATGTCAAGACAATTGGTAGGGTGTACTGCAGGGCCGATTTAGTATAGTGAATGGATATCTTAGGTGGTTTGTGAAGTGAAATGAACATCAAGTTGTGAAAGACAAAGATATTTTAGGCATAAATAGTTTAAAAGCAAAGCATTCATCTGGTAGGGCTAACCATTAATCACTATGAATGAAACTCAAACTCATAAATGCAAAAAATAAACAACTAGGTGATGCATAGAAGTATAAGACCCTCTAACTTTGGGAAAATCACCTTTAGTGGTTGAGAACACATGTAAGACAAACCAAAAACTCAAAAAGTGGAAAGGAAACTCCTAAATAGCACATTCAAACTGATGAGAACTTTGAAATAATTCTACAAGTGTAGCCAGAGGGCAAGATCAAAACAAGACCTCTCTGATTTAAACTAGATAGTCAATACTTCAAAGGAGATTTCATTAATGAGGTTTAAAAAGCTATGAGTAAACAAGGCATACCATGAATCAAACAAGATAGCATGTCATAGTAATCATTAAGGAAATAAGCAACAAGTTCTTAGTGGACCAAAGGGTAGTTAAGAATCCTTTAACACAACCAAGAAAGATGAAAACATAGAAGCTGCAATGAATCAGAAAATTTGATGTGCCTCCATGGGCATACCTCAAACTATTCTTTACTGACCTAAAACAAGCAAGAAGCATGGATAAATATGTGAAAAACTAAGAAAAAATAACTGAAAAGAAGCACAATACCGTTTACCAAGCCATGGAATCCTGCACATAGATCCTCTCCATCATTTAGGCAAGCAAGTCAAGCTATACACTCCATAAAACAAGTCTGATCATCAAAACTGATAACATATATTTCTCTAAGCTCAGTCAAGTTCTTAAGCTCTTAAAAAATCCAACTTGCTAATCAACTCTCCAACAATATTACAATGACTCTCCATGAGTTAAATAGGAGGAATAAGAGGATAACCTTCACAAAACCAACTAGAAGTTAATAGGCTTAGAAAAAATATCTTATTTTGTCCTTGAGGCTTTGCAAAGCTCAAGGCACAAAATATCTCTAAAACTTATCTTAAAATTTTAAAAATGACAAGTAAAAATCCTTTTTACTACTGACAAGAGCTAAAAATAGATTAGCGAACATTTGGATAGCCACCTTCAGAAAACTGCCTTTTTTAGCCAAAATGCTACAGGAGCATGGCACCAGAAGAAAGCATGTTTTGCAGACAACTTTTGAGGGCCTTCCCGATGTTGAAACGAAGCCTGTGATGGATCGCTAGAAAGCCATGGATGTCTAATTTTTGGAACTACTTTATTTTTTTCAAACTGATGCTGGGAAGTTAGTCAAAAATTGAGATGACTTAAAAAACCCAGGAGGGTAGCGTTTGCTGATATTTGAGGAAAAAAGGTAAAAATTGATTGTTTTTTTCCCTTTTGAGGGATCAAAATATCTTCTTTTGATTTGAAAATTTTTGAGTAGATTCCCTAAAATTTAATACATCCAAAAATATAATTTTCATGAGCTTAGGATGCTCTAAAAAAAAATGGACGCACCTATAAAAATGTGCAATTAGGCCTAAAAATCACAGAAAACAAGATCATGTCAAAAATTGCTCAATTTTCGTGAGCAAACCCCTTATGGGTTTCTAGAAGCATGCAAGGAAGCTTGAGCCAAGATTCCAAACCTAGATATGTCTTTTCCTCCCTTTTTCACTGGGCGCCTCCTTTGGGTAGTTTTGAGCTTGGCTTGGGCAATTTGCCTCTACTCCTGAGCGCTCTAGTGACATTACTAGTCACAACTTGAATGGTCTTCTTTTTTGTAAATTTAGACGTTTTAGGCTTTTCCACCTTTGAGGAAAGAGTCATGGCCCCTTGCCTAGGAGAGGCAACTAGCACATGTGTTTGAGGGCTATTCTCATGCTCACTTTTTTGGACCTCTTTTTGACTCTCTCTTTCATTTTGTTCACTGTTTTTGTCTTCTTCCTTAGGCCTGTCATGTTCAATGCCTATGCTTTTATCATGACTGTCTGTAGGACTGCCTTGTTCACCCTCATCACCATTTTGGGCTTGATTTTCATCATTATTTTGCTGACTGCCACTGTCTTCATTAGCTCCACTTTTTTGAACCTCTTTATGTATGCTACCCTCACCATGCTCCTTGCTTTCATGCCCTTTATGTGTGCTGCTCTTATCTTAATTGTTTTCCTCATTTACCTCTGTGTGTGGGCTGCCACCATGGTCATTGCTTTGCTGGGAGGTGCTTTTTTCACTGTCCTTATTTCTCTGTTGATTGTCACTTTTCTCATTTCCTTTACTGTCTGTTTGGGGACTGTTTTGCTGCTCATCATCACTACCTCTTTTCTCAATGTTCTGCTGACTGCCACTGTGTTCATGATTACTACTTTGCTGACGAGCACCTTATTTGCTTTCCTTACTTTCCTCACTGTCTGTTTGAGGACTCTTTTGCTCCTCATCACCTTCTTTCCTGATTTTGTTAGATTCTTCTTTCTCACTATCAATCATGGATGATGTTTGTTTTTTTGGAGTGGATTCATGAGAGGAAGGGGAGACATAGTGAGTGGAGGGTGAGGAAGGTGCATGAGAAGGGCCATGGGATGAAGAGGCAGTAGTGAAATCAGGATGGGAAATAGAAAAGGGCCCATGCTAGGTGGCAAAGGCCTTGGGCAAGGTCTTGTGCAGGGGGTCGTGCAGGAATGGGTGCCAGGCGACTGTGTTACGGGCGAGGGAACCGTGGGCATGGGCCAGGCCAAGAGTAATGGGTCGGGCACTAGGCGCTCTTCCAGGCATGTCGCACTATTCCTCAGGTGTGTCGCACCCCTTGTAACCTTCTTTAGATAAATGATACAGGTGCGTCGCGTCTTTTTCCAGGCACGTCGCATCCAAACATTTCTGCACGGTGATGGACCAAAACATCAAACACGAAAAATTTTCTTTTGTGAAGTGAAAAATGCTTGATGAAGAGGGTTTATAATTTTGTAATGATTTTTTGAAGATGGCCTTTCTCTCTTTAAAAGACTTCTCACTTTTTCCTTTCAGTTTTTAAAATAAAAAAGGGAGACCCTTTGCACAATAGTTTTTTTGAAACTATTCATTATTTGAAGAAGCCCCTTTTAAAAGAGTATATCTTTGCTCTCTTTGCAGGAATACTTTTGAATATTTAATGACCTATGCTTGCCATGAAGGAGTCTTATCTTTCATCTTTGCTATGTCACTTGAAGACTATCTTTTTGATAAGTTGTTTGTGTGTGCTATGCTTTTTTCTTAGCCATTTAAGTGAACATGTCACAAAAAGCTATTTTTAACCTTTGTTTATCATTAAGTGAACTCTTTTAATCATACTACCTCTCATCTCTGTCTACCATTGAAAACTTTCTCAAACAAAATATTAAACCCTGGTGATTTACCCTTTGCTCATCTTTTGGAGGAGGCAATGCAAAATGCAACTACCTAGGTTTATCAAAGCCACTATGTAGGCCCTCTACTTATTGTGAAGGAGGTTTTTTGAAAAAGTGGTAAGTGAGCCCTCTGATTTTCATGAAGGAGGCTTTCAAATGTGTGTTTTTTCCATCTACTCATGATTGAAGGAGGCATTGTAAAACACAAAATTTTTCTTTCATCAAATACTGTGTCCTCCCTCTTTTTATTGAAAAAGACCATGGGAAACAAACTGTGAGCCTTTCCACTTATCAATGATTGAGGCTTTTAAACAAACTATCCATTTCCTTTATGAAACCCTGCTTATGATACATGTCCTTTTGCAAAAAATCACTATGGAATCTAGGGGTAAGTAATGCAATTGGTAAATGATAAATGCTCACTGTGTCCATATTTGAAATAACTCCTTTTCTATTGATTGTAGCTTCATTTGGTGCAACAAATTGTCTTTGAATGCCTTTCAGAACCTAGGTTTATGGTAAGATATAAAAAGCAGCTCTTCTTATTATACCTTCATTTTGATGCCTAGTTTCTTTAAACTTGTTTTTTCCAAAGACTGTCTCTCTTGCTTGTATAAGAGTGATTTGTAGCGCTTGGTCACATATTTGAGAACTTATGCAAAAATTCCCTTTGAGTTGGCATGGAGTGTTGGAGTAGACACAATGCAAACTTTATGTCCTTTTTTCATGATGGAGGAGCTTTTGACTTTTGGTGCTTTTGAGTTTGAAACCTGTAGGTCTTCTCTTTTCACCATGTGCACTCAATCTGATTTATGATAGTAAATTGCCACAGCATGAAAACCTTGTTTGAATTTGTTCTTTTGCTCCTATTTTTCTTATTTTCATCACTCAATACACCCCTACAAAGATGCATTTGATGGATGTCTTTGATTTTCTGGAGAGCCTTTTGATGCATCATGAAATCATGCTTCAAATGATCATTTTTCTTCAAACAATGGAACTTCTTTCTTTTTTCCCTGATTTGAACTTTTCTGAGCTCTGTTGAAACAATATACAGTGAATATTTTAGTGGTTTATGACCTACATATAGACAAAGGATTGTTTTGCTAGAAAATAAGAAATGAAGGTTGATTGATGTTGAAAACAGGGTTTTTGGCTTAAGACAGTTTTGTCAAGGAATTTTCCCTAAACACCACCGCCTAGACCTATAGACTTTTTCATAGATTCTGAATAGTTTTTTAAGAATGATTAGGTTATCATATGACAAAATTATTAGTGAGAGAGGTGTAGACACTTTGTCTAATGTTTGACAGTGAGTTATATGAAAAGAGGGGATTTTGAAAGCAGAGAAACAAAGCTTATGATAGCTAATAGATAGGGAAGGTTTGCTGAATCATGATAGGACTTGAAAAATGAAGACCATTCCCATCACAGGTTGAAAGGGAGGGGTAGGAAGATAGAAATTTTTTTGAGGTGTTTTCTAGATGACAAATTGACAGATTGAGATTAGCTTCTAGAAAACTCAGCCAAGAAATCTAGTCATCAAAACATGCAAAAAATATTGATGAATGACAGTGGCTCCATTTAGGGAGGGCAACTCCTTTTTGAGAGGTATCCAGAATTGTAGATCTCTGGCTTGTGAAGAAAATTACCTTATCCATTGGCCCAATTTCTCTCTTTCTTGATGCTATTTCTGAAAATTATGTTTTTTTGAAAAATTTACAGCATGATTAGCATCAATGTCATCTCTACCTACCCAGCTATTATTTCCTAGTATTTTTTCTTCTTTAGGTGCATTTGGACTAGCAACCTTTTGACATGATATTTTTGAAAAAAGAAGAAATATCTAATTCTACACTTATATCTTTCGGGAGTTTAGATTAAACTGATGAACTCCTTTATTTCTCTACCTATACTAGATCAACTGTCAAGATTAAGTTGTTTGACAAGATTTCATTCGCTAGACTAAAACCTGAAATTGAAAAATGATCAAATCAGGATTAGACATTCTTATTTGTCATGTGTTTCTGCCATAAAAGACAAGCTGCACACAAATATTATTTTCACACAAAATGAGATTTTAGAAAAATCAGGGCTAGGATACATAGTTTGTTTTTTATCCCTGCTTTCCTCTTTGGTTCTGTTTTGAGCGTGTGGAACCATTATCTTTTCCTAATCTACTTTTATCGACAAGTCAAGCTTACACAATTTGACTATCACTTCTTCCACTAACTTATCAGCGATCAATTTAAAACATATCCAGTTATGATTAGGCTAGATAACTGAACAAGATATCTTTTGAGCACTAGTAGTGGCATTTAGACTTGTGCACTTTTAGCATGACTATTTTTTGGGTATGGGAATGTACCATTTCTTTAGAATCTGCCCTCTTTTTCTACTTTTCTTGTTGTTTTTGTGTTTTCTGTTTTTTTTCAAAACAATGTGAAAGAAAGATGCTCATGGGGCTGAGCTTATTTTGCATGCATATCTACTCTAATCTAACCTATACATGATAGACATTTATTTGGTGAACTCTCTTTTCTAATGTAACTAGTCAAGTAGATGATTGCATGGGTGATCTTGGTTTAGTTCTTTCATGATGCTGAAGAAATCAAAAGGCCACTTCCACTTCACTTGTTTTCGGACAGTAGTGCTTAAAAATTTTCTCAAACTTCGCAACAAATTGTTCATGGTAGAACACACTCCTCCCTCATACTTCTCAAGGAAAACAACAAATGGATCTTGGAATAATACCTTACCTAGAGGATTTGAGACATAAGCTCAATTCAAGACTATTCCTTCTTTTATTTGGCTATGCTTGGGATTCTCTTGGGAAAGAAACCTTTCCTCTTCCACATGATCACTTGAACTGTTAGACTCATCATATATTGCAGTGTATTCTTCTTGCCAAGATGATGTGTTCTGATTAAGTGGACTGAAAATTGTGTGAAGGTCATCATGTTGATGAGTAGGGATACTCTTTGGAAATAAATCCTCTTGAGAGGGTAGGGTGAAAAATCTCATGTGATTATCAACTTCTATTTCTTCATCTGCAATTTTTAACTCAAAGGAACTTGGTGGCTGCAAATCTGGAGTTAAGGAGGATTCCATGTCCAAAATGATTTCCTCAACCATTTCAGGAAAAGGCTTCTAATTGAAAACTTTCTCAAGAATTTCATCATCCTCCTCAACCTCATCATCAAAGCTGAAAGATTGTTGATTTCCAATTATGTGAAATTTTTCTCTGATGGACTGAAGTGAAGTAGAGCAAAGAGTCAGAGACTCTTCAATTACTTCTAAAATCTCAAGGCTTTACTCATCAATGTCATAGGTAACCTGTCTTGGTTGATTAATGCTTTCAATATTATGATAGTGAACTTCATCCCACAAATCAACTGTTGATGGTGTTTTCATTCCTATAGAAAGCCTAGAGTTGTGATAGACCAGTGCCTAGGACGTCTTATATAGCAAGGAGCATATGGTATAATAGAGGAAGTTATCAATAAAAATCTCTCATGATATCTCTTGTAAAACAAGGAATACTAATCTGAATGGGACCAAGACCTTCAGAATCTGACACGGAGAAAGGGATATTGCAGAGGCAACACGAAAAAATCTAATATAAAAGCAACAGACAATTCAGAGACAGTTTACTGCAAAGCCGGCCGGTTCAAGTAATATGTCATAGAAATAAATTATCAGAAGGTGTGTGTAGTGATAGGAATATTGAGAGAATATTAGTGTCATTGAGCTAATATCCAGATACACAATACCACCATGCATGGGCTTACCAATCTAAGAATCCATACATGACAATAGTGTTTTAAAAACACCCTCTCAAAGAGACTAATATAGCAGAAATATGGTTTAGATGAATAGTGGAACAGAATATCATGCATGAGCCATATTTAAAGCGCTTGAATGATCCGAGCATGGGCATAAAATAGGATGAATCCGTACCAAAAATCAATGAGCCACTCGCATTCCAAAACACGATACAGGAAGGATGGATGAAATGAAATGATCTATTGAAATAACACAATAAAGAGAAAGATACACACTATGAAATACTAAAGACCAGAATCCTCTTTAACAGATGTAACTCCTCCTCAGTGAGACCCTATCGGCTCTAAGCCTTCATACGAGAGTTCAACAAAATGTATACAAAAATCCTTTCACTCCATAATTTTCTGATAAAATCTGGAACCCTAAATCCTTTGTTTTGAGGGAGCTTTATAGGAGAAGAAGAAAGCTTGTAAAGGGAGTACGTGATGAACATTTAATTTGCCTAGTTAAGATAGGATGGCGAAAAAGAGCCCGCCCATATTGCTTGATGACATTGTAATGATGTTTGTACCCTGCTACTTGCTTACTGAAATAAATGCACTGGGAAGAAATCCCTTCAGGAACACGGCAAAGAAATAAAATCACATAGACATTCCTTCCTTTCTTGAAAGAGAATTCTGTTGAAATAAAACCTTGAGGGTGTTTTTTTCTATGCATAAATATTTCAAGTGGTCTATAGGATATTCAATATGGTACTCTGCTTTCAAAAGGTAGGTTTAGGCTCCAAAATCTTCGATTACATGCCTTTAATTCTCTACCTTCCACTGATATTCTTTGCCTGCAATATTAATGTCTGGATCTGCTCAATTTGTGCGTTTGAATGACTCTAGAGGGTCGGACAGATTCTAACTTTGCTTCTTTAATGGAAGTCATGTTGCAACATCTCCTCAAGCCTTACTCCATAATTACAGCCTCTGAAAAATGGTATTGTGACTTATTCTCTACTTCTGTAATGGAGGTTGTGAATCATGGCAATCTTCTGCTGCTATAACCCTGCAAAACCCGCAAACTCGTTAGGAAAACCATGCATGGGGATGGTGGATATGGCGGGGTCAATGGTGTGGCAGTGTGGCATGGTGGATGGATTGAGAAATGCAGAGGAATGGTAGAAAATGTAGTGTATCCATGTAACACAATCTGGTGGACGTGGGCGAAAAATTTAAATGGAAACATTAGAAAAATGACCCATTGAATAAATACATATGAGGACCAGTGAAATGCAACAAATGACACGTGGAATGGTGATGTGGCTAGAGCTAGGCGATGGCATGGCGTGGGTTTAACCAGGACCGTCTGATCTCTAGAGGAGATCGACGGTGGAAAACGCATCGGAGGGCGATGAGACGGTGGGCCAGGGGCACTATTCACTTGGACTAAAATCCGTGCAGCTTCGGAGTGCGACGACCGTTGGATGAAGACCTATAGATCGGATGACTGTTATGAATATCACGCCGTGAATTAGGATGAATGATAACGCGTGATGGGGGGTGGTTTTGGGGCCGTATGCGGAGACACGTGGTGAGCATTGTATGGAATCACTCCAATTTGAGAAATACCGCCTGCCTTCGAAAGGCGGTGTGATGAAAACCAGTGGTTTCTTGCATAGAGAGCGGGTGCGAGGACCACTGGGATAGGTATTTTGTGGACCGTTGATTTCACAGTTTCATCGGACGGTAGTCAGGCGAGCTGCGGGCGCGACGGAAATGGACCAACGCTGTCCAATCTGTACAGATCGACGGCTCAAAATGTGCCCGATGCATATATTTGATAAGCGCCCATCGGACTAGCCCTTGGTCTCAGAGCTGGGTCATGTGGGAGGAAAAGGTCAAGGGAGCTAGAACTGAAGGGGCTAGGCTTTATAGATTTTCAAATATGGGTTTTGCAGTCTTTTTATGCGATTTTGAGGCTAGGAGAAGCTAGCGAGAGGCGGAAAATGGATTTTTCAGGCCCAACAAGAAGGGATTGCTTGTCAAAGATTCAATGGGGGCTAAATTGATCAACATCAGCTCCATCTGGGGATGGCACGTTCATCCCTGAACGTGTCGAGAACTTCATAGACTATTGGATAATCTTCTGCGCAAACTCTTCTCTTCAGCACTTCTACCTTTCCTTTTCATAATTCATCACGATACCCACATTATTTCAAACAAGGGTGAAAACAAACTAATATATAGTATAATACATCAGGCTATCTCTGCCTGAATTAGAACTGGAAGTAGGGTTTAAGAAACTGACCATTCACAGGGGCATCAAGCAAGTCCCCCTGTAAATTTTCCAACTTGAAAGTATTGTTACCTCCCTGTTCCACAATCTTGGAAGGATCGAACAAAAGTGAATCGAATTTACCATGTTTTCCTTTTTCAGCCCTCCGGATATCCCACCTAAGTACTAAATCACCAATCTATATATTCATGTCTTTAGCATGCTGATCAAAAAAGTATTTCATCTTCTCCTGATACTCTGTCAGCCTTTGATTCACCTGATTGCGCGTTTCTTCTAATTCCACCAGCTGGTTTATTCTCCTGATCATATCATCAGGCTCTTCTTGACTTTCCTGCATGAATCAGGCTACTGGTAGGGCTAATTGAATAGGAAATATTGTTTCCCTCCCATATACCAATTCATATGGGGATTTCCCAGTTGCTCTCTTACTGGTGATTCTATTTTCCCACAGAGCAAACTTCAGCTCGGAATCCCAATTTTTCTGCTTTTCATTTATAGCCTTCTTCAGTGCTCTTACCATTGTCTTATTGGAAGATTCTTCCAAGCCATTTCCCTGTGGATAATAGGCTGTAGAGTGGCTTAGTGTGATATTGTATTGCTGATAGAAGCTCACAAAATTTGCAGACTTGAAAGCCTGGGCATTATTAGTTACAATTTTGGCAGGGCAACCAAACCTGGATATGATATTTTCTTCCATGAAATTTATTATCATAGTATCTGTGGCATTCCTCACAGGTATGGCTTCCACCCATTTTGTGAAATAATCAGTGGCAGTTAAGATCCACTTATGTTGGCCACTCAATGGAGGATGTATCTCACCTATAAAATCAATTCCCCATTGTCGAAATGGTTCATCCACGTGCATGGGAATCATGGGCAGAGGTGCCAAATTTTTTCTTTCAGCAAATTTCTGACACTTATCACATGCTCTAACCTGGGCAAAAACATCTCCAAAAAGATTGGGCCAATAGAAACCAGCCTTCAGGATTTTGTGAGCAGTGGCCCTCCAGCTGTAGTGACCCCCGCAGATTCCTTCATGAAATTCAGCTATAATTCTTTCTGCCTCATCCTCTGTAAGGCACAGGAGTAGGATGCCTAAGGGATCACGCCAATATAATCGGCCATTGGTGACTATGTACTTCTGTGATTTCAATCTTAGTGTTCTGTATTTAGCTTTATCACAGCTTGGAGGGCAGCTGAGTGTGAGGAGATATTCTACTATCTCTTTGTACCACCGGCTGGTGAGGTACTTTAGGTGTGTTTTCGAAGTAGCTACCCCAATTCCTTGTCGCTCTTCTTTCTCCTCTGATTCCTCTCTTTCTATTATGGACAAATTTGTACGCAAAGCTTGATGGTTTGATTCAGATAAGATTTTGGCAAGCCCCTATCCTTTAATCATCTTAGTAGGGCGGCTGTCTAAGTCATACTCCTGTATCTTAGCAGTCCACTTCCCCCTTTTTCCTTCACTATCCCCCTGAATAAGAATATCTTTTACAACAGCTATAGGCACAAATGCAGTGATATGGGACTGTAAGATATATACGTGGAATTCTTTGAGGGATTTCACTAGGTCGTATGCTTGCTTTTCTAATATGTTGTACTTTAATTCTGCATCACGGAGCACCTGACTAAAGAAAGCTATGGGCTGCTCATACCCCTCCTCATTTTTCTGCAATAAAACTCCTGCTATTGTATGAGGTGATGCAAAATAAAATATCATGAAAGGTTTATCATAATCTGGTCTAGCTAGCACAGGGGCTTCTGCAAAAGCATTTTTTATCCTGGTAAATTCCTCTCGTGATTCGTGTGACCACTTTACCTCATTATTCTTCTTAAACATGTCTGCTATATGCCTAACTATCTCAGCATAGTTAGGGATGAACCTCCTCAAAAAGATTATACGGCCAAGGAAAACCTGAACTTCTTTTTTATTTCTGGGAAGAGCAATACCATTTATAACTTCTACCCTCTTAGGATCTATCCTCACCCCATCTTTAGCCACAATGTGTCCCAAAATTTTACCCTCTTCTAATGAAAATAAATATTTCTGAGGGTTTAGAGAGAGACCATACCTTCTGCATTTCTCAAAGGTTCTACGCAGATGCTCAATATGCTCAGTATCATTCTTTGAAAATACAGTGATATCATCGAGGTAGACTACCAAAAATTTGTCTTTCTCCCCAACAAAGAAATGTCCATGGCCCTCTGAAAAGTGGCCCCTGCGTTAATCAATCCAAAAGGCATCCTAGCATACATAAACGTACCCCATGGTGTGGTGAAAGCAGTCTTCTTTTGACCTTCCGGAAATACAGCCACCTGGTTATAACCAGAGAATCCGTCCATCATTGACATCCTAGAAGCCCCAACAACCTTCTATAGGATGTGATCCATCTTAGGCAGTGGATAATTATCCTTTAAGGATGCTCTGTTTAAATTTATGAAATCCACACACAGCCTTATTTCCCCATTATTATTCCGGACTGGGACTAGGTTTGCCACCCATTCAGAGTACCTCAATGGCACAATTATTTTGGCCTTTAATAGCTTCTTGATTTCCTTCTCAATAGAGGGAAGCAGCAAGGGATTTATTTGTCTGAGCTTCTGCTTTTGAGGCTTTGCATCTCCCTTCAGTGGAATTTTGTGCTGCATAATACTGATGTCAAAAATTTTCAAGTCCTGATAGGACCATGCAAACACATCTCTGTAAGAATGAAATAATTTCTGATATAGCTTTTTATATTCTCCAGGGATCTTCCTGGACAGTTTTACAATCTTGGGGTCAGCCTCAGTACCCAGATTCAGGTCTTCTACTTGATTTTCTTCTACCACTTTTCCTGGCTGCAGTGGGACATCATTCTTGTCAAATAATATTGCTAGAGGCATCAGCCCTCTAGGTATAATGTTTCCCTTTAACTGCAACACTTTATTACCTGCCACTTTCTCCTCCCACTTCCTTTCTGAAGTGTCTTCAAGCTCTCCTTCTTCATCAGCATCAATCTCCATATTGGAGAATTCCCCTACCGTTTCTGGGAATCTCTTCATCTGTTCTTCATCCTCAAATACCTGCCAGTGCTTGATGTTATCTGGGATTGATGGCCGATAACATACCTCAATTTCATATCTAAAAGGGGGTTCTGAGGTGGACGAAATGTACTAGCAGCCACAGCAAGGGAACCATCCTATTCTGTTCCTGGGGCATGAACTAGATATTGAATGCCAAGAAGAAATTTTTGGCATCCTGTCATTCCTAGAGACAGCCTAGAGTTGTGATAGACCAGTGCCTAGGACATCTTATATAGAAAGGAGCATATGGTATAACAGAGGAAGTTATCAATAAAAAGCTCTCATGGTATCTCCTGTAAAAAAAGGAATACTAATCTGAATGGGACCAAGACCTTCAGAATATGACACGGAGAAAGGGATATTGCAGAGGCAACACGAAAAAATATAATATAAAAGAAACAGACAATTCAGAGACAGTTTACTGCAAAGCCGACCAGTTCAAGTAATATGTCACAGAAATCAATTATCAGAAGGTGTGTGTAGTGACAAGAATATTGAGAGAATATTAGTTGTCATTGAGCTGATATCCAGATACACAATACCACCATGCATGGGCTTACCAATCTAAGAATCCATACATGACAATAGTGTTTTAAAAACACCCTCTCAAAGAGACTAATATAGCAGAAATACGGTTTAGATGAATAGTGGAACAAAATATCATGCATGAGCCATATTTAAAGAGCTTGAATGATCCGAGCATGGGCATCAACTAGGATGAATCCATACCAAAAATCAATGAGCCACTTGCATTCCAGAACATGATACAAGAAAGATGGATGAAATGAAATGATCTATTGAAATAACACAATAAAGAGAAAGTTACACACTCTGAAATACTAAAGACCAGAATCCTCTTTAACAGATGGAACTCCTCCTCACTGAGACCCTATGGGCTTTGAGCCTTCATACGAGAGTTCAACAAAATGTATACAAAAATCCTTTCACTACATAATTTTCTGATAAAATTTGGAACCCTAAATCCTCTGTTCTGAGGGAGCTTTATAGGAGAAGAAGAAAGCTCGCAAAGGGAGTAGGTGATGAACATTTAATTTGCCTAATTAAGATAGGATGGCGAAAAAGAGCCTACCCATATTACTTGATGACTTTGTAATGATGTTTGTACCCTGCTACCTCCTTATTGAAATAAATGCACTGGGAAGAAATCTCTTTAGGAACATGGCAAAGAAATAAAATCACATAGACATTCCGTCCTTTCCTGAAAGAGAATTCTACTGAAATAAAACATTGAGGGCGTTATTTTCTGTGCATAAATCTTTCGAGTGGTCTACAGGATCTTCGATCTGGTACTCTGCTTTCAAAAGGTAGGTTCATGCTCCAAAATCTTCGATTACATGCCTTTAATTCTCTACCTTCCATTCATATTCTTTGCCTGCAATATTAATGTTTGGATCTGCTCAATTTGTGCGTTTGAATGACTCTGGAGGGTCAGAAAGATTCTAACTCTGCTTCTTTAATGGAATTCATGTCACAATAGCCCCTCAATCCTTGCTCCATAATTACAGCCTCTGAAAAATGGTACTGTGATGTATTCTCTACTTTTGTAATGGAGGCTGTGAATCATGGAAATCTTCTGCTGCTGTAACCCTGCAAAACCCGCAAACTCATTAGGAAAACCATGCATGGGGATGGTGGATATGGGGGGGTTAATGGTGTGGTATCATGGCATGGTGGACGGATTGAGAAATGCAGAGGGATGGTAGAAAATGCAGCGTATCCATGTAACATAGTCTGGTGGATGTGGGCGAAAAATTTAAATGGAAACATTAGAAAAATGACCCATTGAATAAATACATATGAGGACCAACGAAATGCAACAAACGACACGTGGAATGGTGATGTGGCGAGAGCTGGGCGATGGTGTGGCGTGGTTTTAACCAGGACCGTCTGATCTCTGGAGGAGATCTACGGTGGAAAACACATCGGAGGGCGATGAGACGGTGGGCCAGGGGCACTATTGACTTGGACTAACATCCATGCAGCTTTGGAGTGCGACGACCATTGGATGAAGACCTCGAGATCAAACGAATGTTATGAATATCGCGCCGTGACTTAGGACAAATGATAATGCACAATGGGGGGTGGTTTTGGTGCCGTACACGGAGACACATAGCGAGCGCTGTATGGAATCGCTCCAATTTGAGAAATGCCCCCCGCTTCCAAAAGGCGGTGCGATGAAAACCACTGGTTTCTTGCATAGAGAGCAGGTGTGGGGACCACCGGGATAGGTAGGCTGTGGACCGTTGATTTCACAGTTTGATCGGACGGTAGTTAGGCGGGCTGCGGGTGTGACAGAAATGAACCAACGTCGTCCGATCTGTACAGATTGACGGCTCAAAATGTGCCCGATGCATATAAGCGCCCATCGGACTAGCCCTTGGTCTCAGAGCTGGGTCATGTGGGAGGAAAAGTTCAAGGGAGCTAGGACCGAAGGGGCTAGGCTTTACAAATTTTCAAATATGGTTTTTGCGGTCATTTTATGCGATTTTGAGGCTAGGAGAAGCTAGCGAGAGGCAAAAAATGGATTTTTTAGGCCCAACAAGAAGGGATTGTTTGTCCAAGATTCAATGGGGGCTGAATTGATTAACAGATGGCTCTGCAAGGTTAGCTTCTTCTTAGATATCATAATCATCAATATATTGATCAAACCTTGGAGAATCATTAATATAAGTAATGTCACCAACCATACATATTGGACTATCAGATTTTTTCTCTTCGAATTGATTTACAAATCTATTTTATGACTTATGGTATGCAAGATTAACAGGAGAATAATCATAAAATTTTTGGTCATATGAAGTTTTAGAGGCTGTCTGCATGTTTATGAGTTGATCTACCTCCTCTTCAGTTAAAAAGAGAGGAATTTTCTGTTTTCTTTGGATTGGGCAACAATTGATTTCCATTTTTTGTGGAGGTTGATATTGTGGCATGTTAGTCTTCAGTATTTTTCACTTGTTGATGATGACTAGTTTCATAATCTGAGTTTTCTAGAAATTGATCTCAAAACTGTCTATTCTATCATCTAGAAAACACCCCAAAACAATTTTTGTCCTCCTACCCGTTTCGATCAACCTATGATGAGAAAAAACCCATTTTTCAAGTCCTATCTGGTTTCAGCAAAATAACCCTGTCCATAGTTGCCACAACTGAAGATTATCTGCTATCATCTACCCTTATTCCTCAAGCCATTCATTATCCAACTATTGAAAAAATATCTGAAACCCTATCTCTGGTCATCTGTCATTTAAAAATCTAATTCCTTGGCAAAAAACATCCTTAGCCAAAATCCTCTATTCAGTACCAGCCAACCCTAAATTAGCACCTAATCTGCAAAAAAAAATCTTGGTCCATCCATAGGTCGTGCCACTAAGAGTTCATTTTGTCTCAGTCCAGAAGAAGTTCAATAAAGATCCACAACAGAAGAAGATAAGTATCTTCACTGTCTAAAAGAACATGCTTAGGTCAGGTAAAATCTCCATAAGACACCAAGGAAGCTCTTTAGATTTCAAATTCATATGTTTTTACATCTCTGCAGGGGTGTGATTGCAATAATGATCAATGTGCAAAAGAGCAAAGAGACAAAGTCAAAAGGGTCCTGCATGCTGAATTAGCTTGCCATCAGTCAAACAAATGAAATACAGTAAGTGAAGGGCTACCAATGGGTGTAGTCTGAAAGAAAATTTTTCCTAAAGGAACAAAGAGCAGCCTCCAAGTCATATGAATGCAAAGGGTTGATCTTATGCTAATTAGTAGTGTTTTCAGCATCTCCTCCGAAAGGAAATTTCAACCTACCTCTGCAAACACAGTCAAGGGAGATGGTTAAGAGCATAGTGAGAAACTCCTCCAGAAAAAGAGCAGATGGTTGGGAACATAATAGAACCTCCTTCATTTAAAAGCAGAGGGTTAAGGTGTTTTAAGTGGCTTTAGAAATTATAGGCCACCTCCCTCCCAAGGATGAAAAAAAAGACGCAACATCAGGGTTTCAAATTTTTTTTTGAGAAAATATTCTGTTTAAAAAACAGGTTGGGAAATAATGATGAAACAAATGTGAGAGGATAAGATAAAATCATTTTTCACATGAAAAATGAAACAATAGCATAAGGATGTTAAATCCTCTGTTTCTTCAGTTTATAAAGGCCTCCTTCAAAGTGTAGTCTGAGGATGAAATGTTTAAACAAGAAGGCTATCACTCCATGTTACAAATCACATAGACCACCTTATCCAAAAGATAAGGCAGACATGTAAGAAAACAAGACTTGGTGAAGTGCAAAGAAATTTTTTTTTAATTCCAAATCAAAGGATTAATTCAAGTCTCAATTCTGAAGTGGCCATCTTCAAAAGGATAAAAAGGGCACAATGTCTGATAAAGACAAACTATTTATAATTCTAAAAGACCTCCTTCAAAAGGGCAGTTAGCATTGGAAAATTTCAAACCATGGCCTCTTTCATAAAAGGGCATAGGGAAAGCTCTCCAAGAGTTACACAGTAAATCAACTTATTCAAATGGTAAAAAGGTGATAAACATGTTTCACTTTCAAACAAAGATGCATCTCTTCCACTTCACAAAAATAGAGGATAAGGAGTGCCCAGGTAGTTTTTCAAACATAGGCCTCCTTCACAAATAAGTAGAGGGCCCACCATTGTTTGATATGATTCAAAATGATAAGGGGAAAAGGTCAAAACATGGTTCCAAAAGAGCTGCAAGGTTAATGTTTTTATAAGTCCTTTTCAAGTGATGTAATTTAAGCCACTTGTCAAAGGTTTCTTTCAAGGCAAAAGGAAGAAGTTCGTCTTTTAGAAAAAGGGAAAACCTTGTTTTTCAAAACATAAAGGAGCTCAACCACATATCATTCTTCACTCTACAAGCCAAAATCACTGAGGAAGAACATACATTGAGCATTTTCAAGTAACTTTTGAGCTTGGTTTTCAAGCGGCGTGTCTGTAGAACTGCGCAGCGCGCCTGTAGGCGGTCATAGTCTATTTTTTCAAAGGGCGCGATGCGCTTGTGTACCTATTTTAAATGTGTTTCTTTGCACACTGCACCGACACTCAGAGGGCCTAAAAAACTCATGTTTAGAGGTATTCCTCGTCTCTTAGTTAGTTTTGGAGTTCAAAGGAGAGTCTTAATCAGCATTTTCAAAGGAAAATAGATGTTTTCTTGTGGTATGAAATAGTGAAGGATTTATATAGTCTCTAGTAGAAAACAGATTTTGCAAAGGTCTCAATCAATTTAAAGACTCACCTGACTGTGATTTCAAAGATAAACAATGGTTAGAGGATAAGGTTTCTATCAAATTTAAAGGAGGTTTTCTTTTTGTATATTGCAAAGGATAAAAGACAGAGATTGAAAGTGAATATTCTATGTGTCAGAATCAAAGGACAGTTGTCTCCAAAATCCACAAACAATCCTTTTCAAAAATGCTCATTCCTCAAACACAAAAGTTGAAGGGGTGAAATGTTTTTCATTCAACTCATGCCTATTTGATACACTCAAAGAACAACAGTGATCATAAAAGGAGACATAGTTTGTTTGAAGGGCCTAGTACTCAGTGACAAGAGGACTGTTTTTGTTTTAGAAAGACGACAACATCAAAGGAGGGCAAATTTATTCAAAGGAAAAATACAATGTTTTTCTAAATGGCAGAGTTTTTGTTTTAAATCAGTCCCTTAAGACAGTATGTTCAAAAGACCTTTTTCTTGCTTCAAATAAACTACAGAGGACAGTGATGATTTCTTCTCCAAAGGTAACAAAGCCCTGAACTTCAAGAAAGAAAGTGGCTCAAGTTGTAACTCCCAATGTTACCAGAGCACTCCGAAGCAAAGGCAAGTTGCCCAAGAAATCCATTGTTGAATTACCAAAGAAGAGGAGAACCAAGAAGGCCACCCAAGGCAAGGAAAAGAGAAGGAGGAAAGTAGCCATGAGAAAGAAAGGGATTTTGATATAATTCAGATAAACAGTGATGATAGTGATAATGAGGCTAGAATCCTTGAGTCCCTCTTTTGAAATAGAGAAGAAAAAATTCATGAGCTAAGAGCTTATCTAGAGAGGTCTAAGGACCTCATACATTTTCTGCAGACACAAAACAAGCAAATGAATGTCCACATGGCAGTTTATTAGGAACGGGCTTTCAAGCACCAAAGGGAAGCCTCCAAAGTGAAAATCAAGTTGGAAGAACTTATGGGTGAATTAAATGACACTGAAGAAGAATATCAGCCAAGGAGGAAGAGGCATAGGACTATGGGACTCAAAATAGCTTTGGAGAAATAGAAAGAGGAAGAAGCAACCCTTTTCCAATCTTTTCCTCTTACTTCTTTATTCACTAAATAAATAGAAAAAAATAGAAAAGCATGGCTTGAAAGGGTGAATAAACACTTGGAAGATAAGTTAGAAAGAGCTAACAGAGATCTAAGCTTTCAAAGGAAAATAACCAGGCACTACAAAAAGCTAAATCAATCTGCCCAAAGGAAATTGAAGGTTACAAAAGAAAAGCTCAAGGTGGCCTGGAAAAGCCGCCTGGTGGAAAAAATGGGAAAATGCACATCAAATCTTGATATTTTGGCCTCCGCTTCTCTACATGCTTCTGAAAACTCATGAGGGTTATGCTTGCCAAAATTGGGCATAATTGGACAAGTTTTTTTTTTTTGACATTTTTGGGCTTTTTGCAGAAAATCATGGGCATCGCCATTTTAGTTTGAAGCATCCTCAAAGGTTGAAAGTCATATAATTGGATGAATTAAATTCAGGGGCATATACTCAGCAAATTTCATATCAATTGAAGATGTTTTGGTCCCCCAAAGAGGCGAAAACCAGTCACTTTTTCAACACTCTACCTCGCATATCAGCAAGGGCTTATTTCTGGGTTTTTACACATAGGTTAGTTTTTCACAGGCTTCCAGTGATCAATTTGGGGAAAAAATGTATTTTTAGAAACTATACATCCAGGGCTTTCCAAAGAGCCATAACGAGCCTCATTTAGACATCAGGAGGTCCATCAAAATTTGCCCACAAGATAGGGAATTTTTTGCTGCTATATTTCTCAAGCATTTTTGTGAAAAATGCAGTTTTCTGAAGTGGCTTTTCCAAATGTGTGTTTACCCTTTTTTGGCCATTTTCGGTTGGGAAAAGTCAAATTAATTTCCCTTTTTATCACTTTTGGGATATTTTTATAGATATTTTGTGCCTTGGGCTTTCTAAAGCCTCAAAGACAAAATCAAATATTTGTGATGGGCCAATGAGCTTGCTAGTTGCACTAGGAGGTTCTCCTTCACTTTGGCCTATATATTTTAAGAGATTTCATTGTAAATAGGGCTTAATTTGATTATATAAAGCAATACATGATATTACAAGCTTTGAAGAGACACTTCGTCTCATGATGTGGATGATTTCTTGTTTGTCTTGGATGGTGGAAGAGGACTATTTGTTGGATTCCTTGGCTTGGTAAATGGTATAGTGTTCCTATCTGTATGTTTTCCTTAGTATATCATACATGTTTCCATGTTTTTTCCTTGTTGTAGGTCAGTAAAGAATATATTTGAGACATGCCCATGGAGGCACCTCAAGTTTACCGATCTTATTACAGCTTCTATGTTTTTCTTCCTTCTTAGTCATATAAAAGAATTCTTAACTACTCTTTGATCACTGAAGAACTTGTTGCTTGTTTCATTTATGGTTCTTATGCATGCTACGTATGATTCACGGTATGCCCTGCTTACTCATGGCTAGTCAAAGCTCCATCTTTGAAAACTCTCTTTGATTTATTGATTGTCTTAGTTGAACCAAGGAGGTCTTGTTTCGATCTTACCCTTTGCCTAAAACTTTTCATTTTGTTTTCAAAGTTCCCAATAACTCAAAATATGATGTTTAGGAGTTCCCTTTTCATAAATTGAGTTGTTTGTCTGTCTTATTTGTTCTCCCAAAAATCTGAAAGTGATTTTCCAAAGTTGGAGGATCTTATACTTCCATGCATCAATGCATTGTCCATTTTATGCATTTATTAGTTGAAGTTTCATTCATAGAGACCAATGGTTAGCCCTAACTTATGAATTCTTGATGATTAACTATTCATTTTTAAAATCTCTTTGTATTTCACAAAATTAGTGTCCATCCCATTTCATTCCACCTAAAAGAATCCATTTTACCTTGACCAAATCGGCCATGCAATATACCTTCTCCACCCTTTGAGTCAGTCTCGACCTTATCGACCCCATAGCCCAGTTGATCTGATATCTTGTTATCTATTTATCTTTTGATCAGTTCTTCCCTCAAAAACCTAAAACAAACCAAAACACACTTAACAACTAGCCTAAAATCAGAAACATAGAAAGTAAACAAGTTTACATCCTTTGCACAAATACAGAGAGCCCTCTCTGAGTCCAGGAAGGCTAGGTCCTTAGGCTCCAAAGTTGGTTTGATGTTACCCTATCATTTGGCTTGCCAATTTTCCAAATCATAGGACCCTAACATAATGGTGATCACGGTGGGACTCTTAGTGAATAAGAAAACTTAGACTTCCCTAAACAATTTTAGCATCCCTTAAAAAGACTATCTTGTTGACATACCCCACTGCTCACGCTTAATGGAAATCATGGTGGGACTTTCTGAGTTACTGACAATCTAAGTGCACCTTAGTAACTCTAAAAGTTTGAGTCAAAACTAGAAAACTTAAGTGTTGTCCAAAGAGTAGAATCTGGTTGTCTCACCATCTTAGTAAAATGATGACCCAGCTATAGGACACTCTTGCAAACCTTAGGGCTACATAAAAACTCAAAAAACCCCCAAAAAATCCGTAGATTGGATTTTTATCAGTATTGGTGGTGGACCATACACATATCTCTAAAAAAAAAAAAAAACTAAAAACATCCACCTCGCGACTCCACTAGCCTCCAGTAGGCCTATTACTCCACTAGTCCTTATAAACTCTCCTGGAATGTATTGAGAAATCCCAATCATGTTAATGGTGGATAGAAAAGTTCAAATCTTCCACCTGGAGACTCCACAACCCTCAATAGACCAAAGGACTCCACTGGTAGAGAACTTTAGACTGGTTGGAAGGACAAAGTATCTCATTCTAGTAAACCAAGATGGATCCAAGCGAGAACACAATAGAGAAGTTGGAAAAAATGGTATATATGTTCAGCAAACTGATGCCTCTACTTTACAGGAAAAGATAAAGACACAAAATTAAGGTTAACACTGATTATTCAAACCAACCTACATTTCTTCCTCGGGATGAACACACTCAACTATTACAAGACAAGGGTAACAAAAAAAATGTGCCTAATGAGAAAGTTGCAAATAATAACATAGAGGAATGCTCTAAAGAAACTATCAGCCATATTGAAATCACAGATTCTAAAATGGAAGAAGAATCAAAACCTTTAGATTCTCTACCCTTATGCTTTAATTGATTCCAGATTTTGAAAGGAAATTTTCATCCTAAAGATCTCTTAACAGGCATTCAGGAAACCCCTACTCAAGTTAACTCTCACATAAATCCAAAAGAGTTGATTGAGGATGAATTCAAATCTGAAATAGAATATAAATCAAAACCTTTAGGATCTCTACCTCTATGCTGCGAGTGATTTGAGTTCATACAAGCAAATTGGCCTCCGGAAAATCTATCAGAACCAACTCATGAATTACATGCTAACTATCCTCAACATCACAAAGAATTGGTTGAAGATGGAAATAATCAAGAAATGAAAAAGAACCCACAGGATCTCTCTAAAGGCACAAGTGATGATTCATAATCTCTCATAGGTGAAGCCCAAAAAGACATTCATCCTCCAAATCAGCTTTCCCAAGAGAAAGAGGATTATTGTGGTTATATACAAAGAGAGATAAAAATGCCTCCCTTTTTAACTGAAGAGGAGATAGATCAACTTATAAACATGCAGACAACCTCTAAAGCTTCATATGAACAAAAAATTTCTCATCTCTCTCTTGCTAATCTTACATACCATAAGTCAAAAAATAGATTTGTAAATCAATTTATAGATAAACAATCTGATAGTCCCATATGCATGGCTGGTGACATTACTTACATTGATGATTCTCGAAGGTTTGATCAATATATTGATGATTATGATATCCAAGTAGAAGCTAACCTTGCAGGGCCATCAAAGGTTGATGTGTGGGATGAAGTTCACTATCATCATATTGTAAGCATCAATCAGCCAAGACAGGTCACCTATGACACTGATGAGGAGAGCCTTAAGAGTTTAGAAGTAAGTGAAGAGTCTCTAACTCTTTTCTCTACTTCACTTCAGTCCATCAGAAATTAAGTAAACATAATTGGAAATCAACAATCTTTCAGCTTTGATGATGAGGTTGAGGAGGATGATGAAATGCTTGAGCAAGTTTTCCATGAGAAGTCTTCTTCTGAAATGGTTGAGGAAATCATTTTGGACATGGAATCCTCCTTAACTCCAGATTTTCAGCCACCAAGTTCCATTGAGTTACAAATTGCAGATGAAGAAATAGAGGTTGATAAACACATGAGAGTTGTCACACTATCCTTTCAAGAGGATTTACTGCCAAAGTGTATCCCTACACATCAACATGATGACCTTCATATAGTTTTCAGTCCACTTAATCAGAACACATCAGCTTGGAAATAAGATTACACTGCAATATATGATGAGTCTGACTGCTCAAGTGATCATGAGAAAGGGGAAGAGTTGATTTACCAAGAGAGTGCCAAATATAGCCAAGTGGAAGAAGGAGTAGTCCTGAATGAAGCCTATATCTCAAATTCTCTAGATCAGGTATTATTCCAAGATCCATTTGTTGTTTTCCTTGAGAAATCTGAAGGAGTATTGTGTTCCGCCTAGAACAGTCTATTGCAAAGAGTGAGAAAAATTTTAGGCACTATTGTTCGAAAAAAAGACAAATGGAAGTGGCCTTTTCATTTCTTCATCATTCTAAAAAGCTGAAACTAAATCCCTCATGGAATCATCTTCTTGATTGGCTTTGTTGGAAAAGAGATTTCACTAAATGAATGTATATTGTGTATAGGTTAGATTAGGATAGATAGATAGGTGTCGAAAATAAGCTTAGCCTTATGAGCATCTTTTTAGTTCTATATTTTTTGAAGAAATGAATCCAAAACAGAAAATACAAAAACAATAGAAAAGTAGAAAAGAGGGCAGCTTGAGAAACAACAGAAAGGCCCCATGTTCAAAAAATAGTCATTCTGAAAGTGCGCAAGTCTAAATGCCACTACTAGTACTCAAAGGATGTCTTGTTCAGTTATCTAGCCTAATCATAACTGAACATGTTTTAAATTTATTACTGATAAGTTAGTGAAAGAAGGGATAGTCAAATTATGTACGCTTGACTTGTCAAAGAAAGTATATTAGGAAAATATACTAGTTCCACATGCTCAAAATAGAACCAAAGAGGAAAACAAGGATGAAAAACAAACTGTGTATCCTAGCCCTGATTTTTCTGAATCTTATTTTCACGCAAAATAATATTTGTGTGCAGCTTATATTTTATGACACAAGTACATGAAAAATCAGACTGTCTAATCCTAATTGGGTCATTTTTCAATTTCATGTTTTAGTTTAGTGAATCAAATCCTCTCAAACAGCTTAATCTTGACAGTCGATCTAGCATAGGTAGAGAAACAAAGGAGTTCATCAGTTTAATCTGAGCTCCCAGCGGATATAAGTGTAAAATTAGATAGTGTCATTTTTCAAAAATATTATGCCAAAGGGTTGCCCGTCTAAATGCACCCGAAAGAAGAAAAAATGTTATGGAATGTAGCTGGGTAGGTAGAAAATGACTTTGATGCTAATCATGCTGTCCATTTTCAGAAATAGCATCAAGAAAGAAAGAAATTTGCACCAATGGATAAGGAACTGGTCTTCAAAAGCCAAAGATTTGAAATTCTGGACACCTCCTAAAAAGGAGCTTCCCTCCGCAAATGGAGCCATTGTTAGTCATCAATATTTTTCACCTGCTGATGATGACTAGCTTCCTAAGCTGAGTTTTCTAGAAACTAATCTCCAAACTGTCTAATCTGTCATCTAGAAAACACCCCAAAAAAAAAAATTTCCTCCTACCCCTTCCGATCAGCTGATGATGAGAAAAAACCCATTTGTCAAGTCCTATCCGGTTTCAGCAAAATAACCCTATCCATTGTTGCCATAGTTGAAGATGATCTGTTGTCATCCACCATTATTCCTCAAGCCATTCATTATCCAACAATTGACAAAATATCTGAAACCCTATCTCTAGTCATCTACCATTTGAAAATCTAATTCCTTGGCAAAAAACATCCTGAGCCAAAAGCCTCTGTTTAGTACCAGCCAACTCTGAATTAGTGCCTAATCTGCAAAAAAAAATCTCGATCCATCTATAGGTCGGGCCACTAAGAGGTCATTATATCTCAGTCCAGAAGAAGTTCAATAAAGATCCAAAATAGAAGAAGATAAGTATGTTCACTGTCTAAAAGAACATGCTTAGGTCAGGTAAAATCTCCATAAGACACCAAGGAAGCTCTTTAGAGTTCAAAGTCATATGTTTTTACATGTTTGCAGGGGTGTGATTGCAATAATGATTAATGTGCAAAAGAGAAAAGGGACAAAGTCAAAAGGGTCCTGCATGATGAATTATCTTGCCATCAGTAAAACAAATGAAATACAGTAAGTGAAGGGCTACTAATGGGTGTAGTCTGAAACCCAAAGTTTCCTAAAGGAACAAAGAGCGGCCTCCAAGTCATATGAATGCAAAGGGATGATGTTATGCTAATTAGCAGTGTTTTCAGCATCTCCTCTGAAAGGAAATTTCAACCTACCTTTGCAAACACAGTCAAGGGAGATGGTTAAGAGCACAATGAGAAACTCCTCCAAAAAAGGAAAAGATGGTTGGGAACATAATAGAACCTCTGTCATTTAAAAGAAGAAGGTTAAGGTGTTTTAAGTGGCTTCAAAAATTATATGCCACTTATGTCCTAGGGATGAAACAAAAGATGCATCAGCAAGGTTTCAAAATTTTGTTTGAGAAAAGATTTTGTTTAAAAAACAGGTTGGGAAATAATGATGAAACAAATGAGAGAGAATAGGATAAAAGTAGTTTTCACATGAAAAACCAAACAGTATCATAAGGATGCTAAAGCCTTTGTTTCTTTAGTTTATAAAGGCCTCCTTCAAAGTGTAGTCTGAGGATGAAATGTTTAAACAAAAAGGCTATCACTTCATGTTACAAATCATATAGACCACCTTATCCAAAAGATAAGGTAGACATGTAAGAAAACAAGCCTTGGTGAAGTGCAAAGAAATTTGTTTTTTATTCCAAATCAGAGGATTAATTCAAGTCTCCAGTTTGAAGTGGCCATCTTCGAAAGGATAAAAAGGGAACCGTGTCTGATAAAGACAAACTATTTATAATTCTAAAATACCTCCTTCAAAAGGGCAGTTAGGATTGGCAAATTTCAAACCATGGCCTCTTTCATAAAAGGGCATAGGGACAACTCTCCGAGAGTTACAAAGTAAATCAACTTATTCAAAGGGTAAAAAGGTGATAAACATGTTTCACTTTAATACAAAGAAGCATCTTTTCCACTTCACAAAAGAAGAGGATAAGGAGTGCCCAGGTAGTTTGTCAAACATAGGCCTCCTTCAAAAATAAGTAGAGGGCCCACCATTGTTTGAGATGATTCAAAATGATAAGGGGAAAAGGTCGAAACATGGTTCCAAAAAAGCTGCAGGGTTAATGTTTTTATAAGTCCTTTTCAAGTGATGTAATTTAAGCCACTTGTCAAAGGTTTCTTTCAAGGCAAAAGGAAGAAGTTCGTCTTTTAAAAAAGGAGAAAAACCTTGTTTTTAAAAACATAAAGGAGCTCAACCACGTATCATTATTCACTCTGCAAACCAAAATCACTGAGGAAGAACATACATTGAGCATTTTCAAGTCACTTTTGAGCTTGGTTTCCGCGCGGCACACCTGCAGAACTACGTCGCGCGCCTACAGGTGGTAACAATCTATTTTTGCAAAGGCCGCAGCGTGCCTATAGCACAGCGCAGAACACATGTGCCGGAATTCAGCGAGCACCTGAAGCCGACCCGACAACCCTTCTGCATGGTGCGTTCAGCGCTAAACGCCCACTCGTGCACTTGTTTTAAATGTATTTCTTTGCACGCTGAACCGACACTCAAAGGGCCTAAAAAACTCATGTTTAAAGGTATTCTTCGCCTCTTAGTTAGGTTTGGAGTTCAAAGGAGAGTTTTAATTAGCATTTTCAAAATAAAATAGGTGTTTTCCTGTACTATGAAATAGTACAGGATTTATGCAGTCTCCAATAGAAAACAGATTTTGTAAAGGTCTCAAATTAGTTTAAAGAGTCACTTGACTGTGATTTCAAAGATAAACAATGGTTAGAGGATAGGGTTTCTGTCAAATTTAAAGGAGTTTTTCTTTCTGTATATTGCAAAGGATAAAATACAGAGATTGAAAGTGAATATACTATGTGTCAAAATCAAAGTAATGCTCTCTCCAAAATCCACAAACAATCCTTGTCAAAAACCCTCATTCCTCAAACACAAATGCTGAAGGGGTGAAATGGTTTTCATTCAACTCATGCCTATTTGATAAACAAAAAGAACAACAGTGATCATAAAAGGAGACATAGTTTGTTTGAAGGGCCTAGTACTTAGTGACAAGAGGACTGTTTTTGTTTTAGAGAGATAACAACATCAAAGGAGGGAAAATTTATTCAAAGGAAAAATACAGTGTTTTTCTAAAGGGCAGAGTCTTTGTTTTAAATTAGTCCCTTAAGACAGTAAGTTCAAAAGACCTTTTTCTTGATTCAAATAAACTACAGAAGATAGTGATCATTTAAGGGGAGACAAAGTCTATTAGAAGGTTTATTACTGAGTAAGCAAGGGGTTGTCTTTTTTCTAGATAAAAAGTAATCATCCACAGAAGGGAAGTTTTATTCCAAAGCAGAACATCGTGTTTGCTAAAGGGTACAGTCTATGTCTTAAATTAGTACCTTGAAATAGTGATACCAAAAGAGACAGTGATTTTAAAGGGGCCTTTTTCTTGCTTCAAACAACCACAGAAAATAGTGAATTAAGGGAGAGGAGTTCATATTGTTAAGGTTAGAAAGAGATCGTTTCATTTGAACAAGTTTTTTGGCTAACTAAGGACAGACTTAGTTTTTCTCAAAGAGTAAAGGGTGTGTTGATTGAAGAATTAGTTCAGTGATCACTTAAACAAGTTCGCCTTGGTGAGTCGGTAAAGGATCTCAGAAGCAAAATGCCTCCTAAGACAGATAACAGGAGTGGTCCTCACAAAAGGTATGAGCCTTTTTCAACTCAGGAAGTGAATGCCTTTCCTTCATTTCTCTTTAACTTTCATGAGGTAGGATGTTTGGAATTTTTTCAAAAGGTTCAAGAAGTGAAATGTTATCTTCCCTTGACACATTTGTTTGCTTTAAGGCTACAAGGGAAGCATGTTCATCTAGCAGGTTTAGACTTCAAGCTCTCTCCTAGAACTATCTCCAAAGCTACCAAAATTCCATATATTAGAGAAAAATGGTTTAAGCAAACCTACCTACATTTAGATCAATACAAACCCTTCTTGAAACTAGAGCATCGGGATGCATGCCCATCTATTTTTCCTTTTTCGTATTTTTTGACCAGCTATTCTCCTCTCATGAAAATCATCATGAAGTATTTCACATGCGAAGGGAGGTTTCCCCAGGTTTATGCTTATCATATCAGGCTACTCATGCACTTCACAAGAACTCAATTGCTAAACCTGCCCTTTTTCCTCTATAGAAGCATTGACAAGATGGCTTCTACTATTCAAAAGAAGCCTTCCTCTCAGTAGCAAGCTTGTATTTTTCATCATTCCCTTATCAAGATCGTCATCCTCCATCAACTTGAGAAAAAGGGAGTTTCTTGGGACTCTTTCATCTCCCATCCAGATTTTTCCATTGCTTCTTCATGTCATGCACCTTCCTCTCCATCCACTCATCATGTCTATCCTTCTTCCAGCAAATCCACTCTTAAGAAACAGAAATTTCCTATGATTGAAAGTGAAGAAGAGAAAAGTGACAAAGAGAAAAATAGTGATGAAGAAGAACAATGTGAGAAATGGCAAACTAACAGTGAAAGGAGGAAAACAAGTGATTAGGAGGGACAAAATGAAGAATCCAAGCACAACAGTGAGCATGAAGAAGGAAATGATGAAGAGCTGGAACAAGTTGATGAAGAACATAGCAGTCACAAAGAGGAAACTATTGTCAGCCTACACAGCAGTGAGCATGATGATGATGAGGCACAGAACAGTGAGGATACAGAGCCTAACATACCCGAAGAAAGTAGGGACAAAAGTGATCAGGGAAGCCCTCAAGGAGACATACAAGGTTACAGCCAAGGCACTTATGAGGAGGGTCAACACAGTCCTCAAAGGGACAGTTATGATGAAAAACAGGAAATCCCACCAACCAGCAAGGATGATGACAAGAAAACTTCAAGAAATGAGCATTCTAAAGAAGGCAGCATAGAAAAAAAGGGCCAAATCAGCTACCATGAGCATAGCAGTGATAGAGACCAACAAGGCATCCTTCAAAAGGAGGAAAACAGTGACAAAGATGATGGTGGGAGAAGTAAAGTTAAATACCAAATAGAGCATGTGCTAGTTGCCTCTCCTAGGAAAGGGGTCATGCTTTCTTCTCCAAAGGTAACAAAGCCCCAAACTTCAAGAAAGATAGTGGCTCAAGTTGTAACTCCCAATGTTACTAGAGCACTCCGAAGCAAAGACAAGTTGCGCAAGAAATCCATTGTTGAATTACCAAAGAAGAGGAGAACCAAGAAGGTCAGCCAAGGCAAGGGAAAAGAGAAGGAGGAAAGTAGCCATGAAAAAGAAAGGGATTTTGATATAATTTAGATAAACGGTGATGATAGTGACAATGAGGCTAGAATCCTTGAGTCCCTCTTGCAAAATAGAGAAGAAAAAATTCATGACCTAAGAGCTGATCTAGAGAGGTCTAAGGACCTCATACATTTTTTGCAGACACAAAACAAGCAAATGAATGTCCACATGACAGCTTATGAGGCACATGCTTTCAAGTACCAAAGGGAAGCCTCCAAAGAGAAAATCAAGTTGGAAGAACTTATGTGAAAATTAAATGACACTGAAGAAGAATATCAACCAAGGAGGAAGAGGCCTAGGACTATGGGACTCAAAAGAGCTTTGGAGAAACAGAAAGAGGAAGAGGTAGCCCTTATCCGATCTTTTCCTCTTACTTCTTTATTCACCCAAGAAATAGAAAACAATAGATAAGAATGGATTGAAAGCATGAATAAACACTTGGAAGATAAGTTAGGGAGAGCTAAAGGAGATTTAAGCCTTCAAAGGAAAATGACCGGGCACTACGAAAAGCTAAATCAATTTGCCCGAAGGAAATTGAAGGTTACACAAGAAAAGCTCAAGGTGGCCTGAAAGAGGTGCCCAGTGGAAAAAATGGGAAAAGGCACATAAAAGCTTGAAATTTTGGCCTCCACTTCTCTACATGCTTCTTAAAACCCATGATGGTTATGCTCGCCAAAATTGGTCATAATTTGACAAGTTTTTGTTTTTTGACATTTTTGGGCTTTTTGTAGAAAATCATGGGAATCGCCATTTTAGTTTGAAGCATCCTCAAAGGTTTAAAGTGGTATAATTTGGTGCATTAAATTTAGGGACATCTACTCATAAAATTTCAGATCAATTGAAGATGTTTTGGTCCCCAAAAGAGGTGAAAAACAGTCACTTTTTCAACACTCTGCCTCGCATATCAGCAAGGGCTAATTTCTAGGTTTTTACACACAAGTCAGTTTTTCACAGGCTTCTATTAATCAGTTTGGGGAAAAAAAAGTATTTTCAGAAACTAGACATCTAGGGCTTTCCAGCGAGCCATCACGGGCCTCATTTAGACATCAGGAGGTCAGTCAAAAGTTGCCCACAAGATAGGGAATTTTATGTTGCTATTTTTCTGAAGCATTTTTGTGAAAACTGTAGTTTTGTGAAATGGCTTTTCCAAATGTGTGTTTAGCCTTTTTTGGCCATTGTTAGTTGGGAAAAGTCAAATTAATTTCCATTTTTAGCATTTTTAGAATATTTTTATAGATATTTTGTGCCTTGGGCTTTGCAAAGCCTCAAGGACAAAATCAGATATTTGTGATGGGCCAATTAGCTTGCTAGTTGCACTAGGAGGTTCTCCTTCACTTTGGCCTATATAATCCAAGAGATTTCATTGAAATCAGGGTTGAAATTGATGATATAGAGCAATACATGATATTACAAGCTTTGAAGAAACACTTTGTCTCATAATGTGGATGATTTCTTGTTTGTCTTGGATGGTGGAAGAGGACTATTTGTTGGATTCCTTGGCTTGGTAAATGGTACAGTGTTCCTATCTGTATTTTTTCCTTAGTTTATCATACATGTTTCCATGTTTCTTGCTTGCTATAGGTCTGTAAAGAATATATTTGAGACATGCCAATGGAGGCACCTCAAGTTTCCTGATTTTATTACAGCTTCTATGTTTTTCTTCCTTCTTAGTCATATCAAAGAATTCTTAACTTCTCTTTGATCACTGAAGAAAATTTTTCTTGTTTCATTTATGGTTGTTATGCATGTTAAGTATGATTCACGGTATGCCCTGCTTACTCATGGCTAGTCAAAGCTCCATCTCTGAAAACTCTCTTTACTTTATTGATTGTCTTAGTTGGACCAAGGAGGTCTTGTTTTGATCTTGCCCTTTGCCTAAAACTTTGCATTATGTTTTCAAAGTTCCCAATAACTCAAAATATGATGTTTAGAAGTTCCCTCTTCCTAAATTGAGATTTTTTTCCATCTTATTTATTTTCCGAAAAGTCTAAAAGTGATTTTCCAAAGTTGGAGGATCTTATACTTCCATGCATCACTGGATTGTCCATTCTATGCATTTATTAGTTGAAGTTTCATTCATAGAGACCAATGGTTAGCCCTAACTTATTAATGCTTGCTGATTAACTATTCATGTTTAAAATCTCTTTGTATTTCACAAACTTAGTGTCCATCCCATTTCATTCCACCTAAAAGAATCCATTTTACCTCGACCAAATCGGCCATGCAATATACCTTCTCCACCCTTTGAGGCAGTCTCTACCTTATCGACCCCATAGCCTAGTTGATCTGATATCTTGCTATCTATTTATATTTTGATTAGTTCTTCCCTCAAAAACCTAAAACAAACCAAAACACACTTAACAACTAGCCTAAAATCAGAAACATAGAAAGAAAACAAGTTTACATCCTTTGCACAAATACAGAGAGCCCTCTCTGAGTCCAGGAAGGCTAGGTCCTTTGGCTCCAAAGTTGGTTTGATGTTACCCTGTCATTTGGCTTGCCAATCTACCAAATCATAGGACCCTAACAAAATGGTGATCACGTTGGGACTCTGAGTGAAGAAACAAACTTAGACTTGCCTAAACAATTTTAGCATCCCTTAAAAAGACTATCTTGTCCAATTACCCCACTTCTCATGCTTAATGGTGATCACGGTGGGACTTTCTGAGTTAGTGAAAATCTAAGTGCACCTTATTAACTCTCAAATTTTCAGTCAAAACTAGAAAACTTAAGTGTTGTCCAAAGAGTAGAATCTAGTTGTCTCACCATCCTAGAAAAATGATGACCCAGCTATAGGACACTCTTGCAAACCTTAGGGCTGCATAAAAACTCATAAAACCCAAAAAACATCCCTATATTGGCCTTTTATCAGTATTTGTGGTGGACCATACACATATCTCTAAAAAAAAAAAAAAAAAACTAAAAACATCCACCTGGCAACTCCACTAGCCTCCAGTAGGCCTATTACTCCACTAGTCCTTATAAACTCTCTTGGAATGCATTGAGAAATCCCAATCATTCTGATGGTGGACAAAAAAGTTCAAATCTTCCACCTGGTGACTCCACAACCCTCAATATACCAAATGACTCCACTAGTAGAGAACTTTAGACTGGTTGGAAGGACACAAAAACTCTTTCTGGTAAACCAAGATGGATCCAAGCGAGAACGCAATAGACAAGTTGGAAAAATTGGTATATATGTTCAGCAAACTGATGCCTCTACTTTACAGGAAAAGATAAAGACACAAACTTAAGGTTAACACTGATTATTCAAACCAACCTACATTTCTTCCTCGGGATGAACACACTCAACTATTACAAGACAAGTGTAACAAACAAAATGTGCCTAATGAGAAAGTTGTAAATAAAAACACAGAGGAATGCTCTAAAGAAACTATCATCCATATTGAAATCACAGATTCTGAAATGGAAGAAGAATCAAAACCTTTAGATTCTCTACCCTTATGCTTTAATTCGTTCTAGATTTTGAAAGGAAATTTGCATCCTAAAGATCTCTTAACAGGCATTCAGGAAACCCCTGCTGAATTTAACTCTCACATAAATCAAGAAGAGTTGATTGAGGATGAATTCAAATATGAAATAGAAGATAAATCAAAACCTATAGGATCTCTACCTTTATGCTGGGAGTCATTTTAGTTCATACAAGCAAATTGGCCTCCTGAAAATCTATCAGAAGAAACTCATGAATTACATTCTAACTATCCTCAACATCACAAAGAATTGGTTGAAGATGAAAAAAATCAATAAATGAAAAAGAACCCGCAGGATAGATTCTCTAAAGGCACAAGTGATGATTCATCATCTCTCATAGGTGAAGCCCAAAAAGACATTCATCCTCCAAATCAGCTCTCCCAAGAGAAAGAGGAATTTTTTAGCTATATCCAAAGAGAGATTAAAATGCCTCCCTTTTTAACTAAAGAATAGATAGATCAACTTATAAACATGCAGACAGCCTCTAAAACTTCATACGAACAAAAATTTTCTGATCTCTCTCCTTATAATCTTGCATACCATAAGTCAAAAAATAGATCTGTAAATCAATTTAAAGGTAAACAATCTGATAGTCCAATATACATGGCTGGTGACATTACTTACATTGATGATTCTCCAAGGTTTGATCAATATATTGATGATTATGATATCCAAGCAGAAGCTAACCTTGCAGAGCCATCAAAGGTTGATCTGTGGGATGAAGTTCACTATCATCAGATTGAAAGCATTAATCAGCCAAGACGAGTCACCTATGACACTAATGAGGAGAGCCTTGAGAGTTTAGAAGTAAGTGAAGAGTCTCTGACTCTTTGCTCTACTTCACTTCAGTCCATCAGAAATAACATTCACATAATTGGAAGTCAGTAGTCTTTTAGCTTTGATGATGAGGTTGAAGAGGATGATTAAATTCTTGAGCAATTTTTCCATGAGAAGTCTTCTCCTGAAATGGTTGAGGAAATCATTTTGGACATGGAATCCTCCTTAACTCTAGATTTGCAGCCACCAAGTTCCATTGAGTTACAAATTGCAGATGAATAAATAGAGGTTGATAAACACATGAGAGTTGTCACATTATCCTTTCAAGAGGATTTACTGCCAAAGTGTATCCTTACACATCAACATGATGACCTTCATACAGTTTTCAGTCCACTTAATTAGAATACATCAGCTTGGAAGCAAGATTACACTGCAATATATGATGAGTCTGACTGTTCAAGTGATCATGAGCAAGGGGAAGATTTTCTCTACCAAGAGCGTCCCAAATATAGCCAAGTGGAAGAAAGAGTAGTCCTAAATGAAGCCTATATATCAAATTCTCTAGATCAGGTATTATTCCAAGATCCATTCGTTGTTTTCCTTGAGAAACCTGAAGGAGTAGTTTGTTTCACCCAGAAAAGTTTTTTGTAAAGAGTGAGAAAATATTTAGCCACTACTGTTCGAAAACAAGCAAACTGGAAGTGGCCTTTTCATTTCTTCAGCATTCTAAAAAGCTGAAACTAAATCCCTCATGGAATCATCTGCTCGATTGGCTTTGTTGGAAAAGAGATTTCACTAAGTGAATTTATGTTGTGTATAGGTTAGATTAGGATAGATAGATAGGTGTGGAAAATAAGCTCAGTCGTGTGAGCATATTTTTAGTTCTATATTGTTTGAAGAAATGAATCCACAACAGAAAATACAAAAACAATAGAAAAGTATAAAAGAGGGCAACTTGAGAAGCAACAGAAAGGCCCCATGTTACAAAAAATAGTCATTCTTAAAGCGCGCAAGTCTAAATGCCACTACTAGTACTGAAAGGATGTCTTGTTCATTTATCTAGCCTAATCATAACTAAACATGTTTTAAATTTATTGTTGATAAGTTAGTGAAAGAAGGGATAGTCAAGTTATGTAATCTTGACTTTTCAAAGAAAGTAGACTTGTAAAAGATACTGGTTCCACATGCTCAAAATATAACCAAAGAGGAAAACAGAGATGAAAAACAAACTGTGTATCCTAGCCCTAATTTTTCTGAATCTTATTTTCACGCAAAATAATATTTGTGTGCAGCTTGTATTTTATGCCACAAGTACATGACAAATCACACTATCTAATCCTAATTGGGTCATTTTTCAATTTCATGTTTTAGTTTAGTGAATCAAATCTTGTCAAACAGCTTAATCTTGACAGTCGATCTAGCATAGGTAGAGAAACAAAGGAGTTCATCAGTTTAATCTAAACTCCCAACGGATATAAGTGTAGAATTAGATAGTTTCATTTTTCAAAAATATTATGGCAAAGGGTTGTTAGTCTAAATGCACCCGAAAGAAGAAGAAATGTTAGGGAATGTAGCTGGGTAGGTAGAAAATGACTTTGATGCTAATCATGCTATCCATTTTCAGAAATAGCATCAAGAAAGAAAAAAATTGCACCAATGGATAAGGCACTGGTCTTCAAAAGCCAGAGATTTGAAATTCTGGACACCTCCTAAAAATGAGTTGCCCTCCCCAAATGGAGCCACTATTATTCATCAACATTTTTCACCTGTTTATGATGACAAGTTTCCTAAGCTAATTTTTCTAGAAACTGATCTCCAAACTATCTAATCTGTTATCTAGAAAACACTCCAAAACATTTTTTGTCGTCCTACCCCTTCCGATCAGCCTATGATGAGAAAAACCCCATTTGTCAATTCCTATCCGGTTTCAGAAAAATAACCCTATCCATAGTTTCCATAGCTGAATATTATCTTCTATCATCTACCTTTACTCCTCAAGCCATTCATTATCCAACTATTGACAAAATATATGAAACCCTATCTCTAGTCATCTATCATTTGAAAATCTAATTCCTTGGCAAAGAACATGCTGAGCCAGAAGCCTCTATTCAGTACCAGCCAACCCTGAATTAGTGCCTAATCTGCAAAAGCAAATATTGATCCATCCATAGGTCATGCCACTAAGAGGTCATTCTGTCTCAGTCCAGAAGGAGTTCAATAAAGATCCAAAACAGAAGAATATAAGTATGTTCACTGTCTAAAACAACATGCTTAGGTCAGGAAAAATCTCCATAATACACCAAGGAAGCTCTTCAGAGTTCAAAGTCATATGTCTTTACATCTCTGCAGGAGTGTGATTTCAATAATGATCAATGTGCAAAAGAGCAAAGGGACAAAGTCAAAAGGGTCCTGCATGTTGAATTAGCTTGCCATCAGTAAAAAAAATGAAATACAATAAGTGAAGGGCTACTAATGGGTGTAATTTGAAAGATAATGTTGCCTAAACAAATAGAGAGCAGCCTCCAAGTCATATGAATGCAAAGGGCTGATGTTATGCTAATCAACAGTGTTTTCAGCATCTCCTCCGAAAGGAAATTTCAACCTACCTTTGAAAACACAGTCAAGGGAGATGGTTAAGAGCACAGTGAGAAACTCCTCCAAAAAAAGAGTAGATGGTTGGGAACATAATAGAACCTCCTTCATTTAAAAGCAGAGGGTTAAGGTGTTTTAAGTGGCTTCAGAAATTATAGGCCACCTCCCTCCCAGGGATGAAACAAAAGATGCATCAGCAAGGTTTTAAAATTTTGTTTGAGAAAAGCTTCTGTTTAAAAAACAGGTTAGTAAATAATGATGAAACAAATGAGAGAGGATAAGATAAAAGCATTTTTCACATGAAAAACCAAACAGTAGCATAAGGATGCTAAAGCCTCTGTTTCTTCAGTTTATAAAGGCCTCCTTCAAAGTGTAGTCTGAGGATGAAATGTTTAAACAAGAAGGCTATCACTTCATGTTACAAATCACATAGACCGCCTTACGCAAAAGATAAGGCAGACATGTAAGAAAAAAATCCTTGTGAAGTGAAAAGAAATTTGTTTTTTATTCCAAATCGGCGGATTAATTCAAGTCTCCAGTCTGAAGTGGCCATCTTTGAAAGGATAAAAAGGGCACCATTTCTGATAAAGACAAACTATTTATAATTCTAAAAGACCTCCTTCAAAAGGGAAATTAGGATTGGAAAATTTCAAACCACGGCCTCTTTCATAAAAGGGCATAGGGACAACTCACCAAGAGTTACACAGTAAATCAACTTATTCAAAGGGTAAAAAGGTGATAAACATGTTTCACTTTCAGACAAAGAAGCATCTCTTCCACTTCACAAAAACAGAGGATAAGGAACGCGCAGGTAGCTTGTCAAACATAGGCCTCCTTCACAAATAGATAGAGGGCCCACCATTGTTTAAGATGATTCAAAATGATAAGGGGAAAAGGTCTAAACATGGTTCCAAAAGAGCTGCAGGGTTAATGTTTTTATAAGTCCTTGTTAAGTGATGTAATTTAAGCCACTTGTTAAAGGTTTCTTTCAAGGAAAAAGGAAGAAGTTAGTCTTTTAAAAAAGGCGAAAACCTTATTTTTCAAAACATAAAGGAGCTCAACCATGTATCATTCTTCACTCTGCAAACCAAAATCTCTGAGGAAGTACATACATTGAGCATTTTCAAGTAACTTTAAGCTTGGTTTCTGTGCGGCGTGCCTGTAGGAAGTCACAGTCTATTTTTACAAATATATCGTTGTGCGGCACGCTTGTAGCACAACGCGGCACGCCTGTGTCGGCGTTCAGCGGGCGCCCGAAGCCAACCCGACAACCCTTCCGCACGGCGCGTTTAGCGCTAAACGACCACTTGTGCACCTGTTTTAAATGTGTTTCTTTGCACATTGCACCAACACTCAAAGGGCCTAAAAAACTCATGTTTAAAGGTATTCCTCGCCTCTTAGTTAGGTTTGGAGTTCAAAGGAGAGTTTTAATCAGAATTTTCAAAGGAAAATAGGTGTTTTCTTGTGCTATGAAATAGTGAAGGATTTATACAGTCTCCAGTAGAAAACTGATTTTGCAAAGGTCTCAAATAAGTTTAAAGAGTCACCTGACTGTGATTTCAAATATAAACAATGGTTAGAGGATATGGTTTCTGTCAAATTTAAAGGAGGTTTTCTTGCTGCATATTGCAAAGGATAAAAGACAGAGATTGAAAGTGAATATACTGTGTGTCAAAATCAAAGGACAGTTATCTCCAAAATCCACAAAAAATCCTTGTCAAAAACCCTCATTCCTCAAACACAAATGCTGAAGGGGTGAAATGGTTTTCATTCAACTCATGCCTATTTTATAAACTCAAAGAACAACAGTGATCATAAAATGAGAGAGAGTTTGTTTGAAGGGCCTAGTACTCAGTGACAAGAGGACTATTTTTGTTTTAGAGAGACAACAATATCAAAGGAGGGAAAATTTATTCAAAGGCAAAATACAATTTTTTTCTAAAGGGCAGAGTATTTGTTTTAAATCAGTCCCTTAAGACAGTAAGTTCAAAAGACCTTTTTCTTGCTTCAAATAAACTACAAAAGACAGTGATCATTTAAGGGGAGACAAATTCTGTTAGAAGTTTTATTACTTAGTAACCAGGGGGCTGTCTTTTTTCTAGAGAAACAGTAATCATCCACAGAAGGGCAGTTTTATTCCAAAGCAGAACATCGTGTTTGCTAAAGGGTACAGTCTATGTTTTAAATCAGTACCTTGAAACAGTGATACCGAAAGAGACAATGATTTTAAAGGGACCTTTTTCTTGCTTCAAACAACCATAGAAAACAATGAATTAAGGGAGAGGAATTCATATTTCCAAGGTCAGAAATAGTTGGTTTCATTTGAACAAGTTTGTTGGCTAACTAAGGATAGACTTAGTTTTTCTCAAAGAGTAAAGGGTGTGTTGATTGAAGAATTAGTTCAGTGATCACTTAAACAAGTTCGCCTTGGTGAGTCAGCAAAGGATCTCAGAAGAAAAATGCCTCCTAGACCAGATAACAGGAGTGGTCCTCACAAAAGGTATGATCCTTTTTCAACTCAGGAAGTAAATGCCTCTCCTTTAGTGTTGTTTAACTTTCATGAAGTAGGATGTTTTGAATTTTGTCAAAAGATTCAAGAAGTGAAAAGTTATCTTCCCTTGACACATTTGTTTGCTTTAAGGCTGCAAGGGAATCATGTTCATCTAGCAGGTTTAGACTTCAAGCTCTCTCCTAGAACTATCTCCAAAGCTACCAAAATTCCATATATCGAAGAAAAATGGTTTAAGCAAACCTACCTAGATTCAGATCAATACAAATCCTTCTTGAAACTAGAGCATCGGGATGCATGCCCATATATTTTTTCTTTTTCGTATTTGTTGACCAGCTATGCTCCTCTCATGAAAATCATCTTGAATTATTTCACATGCGAAGGGAGGTTTTCCCGGGTTTATGCTTATCATATCAGGCTACTCATGCACTTCACAAGAACTCAATTGTTAAACTTACCCTTCTTCCTCTATAGAAGCATTGATAAGATAGCTTCTATTGTTCAAAAGAATCCTTCCTCTCAGCAGCAAGCTTTTCTTTTTCATCATTCCCTTATCATGATCGTCATCCTCCATCAACTTGAGAAAAAAGGAGTTTCTTGGGACTCTTTCATCTCCCATCCCGATTTTGCTACTGCTTCTTCATCTCATGCACCTTCCTCTCCCTCCACTCATCATGTCTATCCTTCTTCCCGCAAATCCACTACTAAGAAAAAAAAATCTCCTATGATTGAAAGTGAATAAGAGAAAAGTGAGAAAGAGAAAAATAGTGATGAATAAGAACAAAGTGAGAAAGGGAAAACTAACAGTGAAAGGAGGAAAACAAGTGATGAGGAGGGACAAAATGAAGAATCCAAGCATAGCAATGAGCATGAGGAACGAAATGAAGAAGAGTTGGAACAAGTTGATGAAGAACACAACAATCAGAAAGAGGAAACTATTGCTCAGCCTGCACAGCAGTGAGCATGATGATGATGAGGCACAAAACAGTGAGGATATAGAGCCTAACAGTCCTGAAGAAAGCAGGGACAAAAGTGAACAAGGCAACCCTCAAGGAGACATACAAGGTGACAGCCAAGGCATTTATGAGGAGGGTCAAGATAGTCCTCAAAGGGACACTTATGATGAAAAACAAGAAAGCCCACCAGCCAGAAAGGATGATGACAAGAAAACTTCAAGCAATGAGCATTCTAAATAAGGCAGCATAGAACAAAAGGGCCAAATCAGCTACCATGAGCATAGCAGTGAAAGAGACCAACAAGGCAGCCTTCAAAAGGAGGAAAACAGTGACAAAGAGGATGGTGGGAGTAGTAAACTTAAAGACCAAATAGAGCATGTGCTAGCTGCCTCTACGAGGCAAGGGGCCATGCTTTCTTCTCCAAAGGTAACAAAGCCCTGAACTTCTAGAAAGAAAGTGGCTCAAGTTGTAACTCCCATTGTTACTAGAGCACTCTGAAGCAAAGGCAAGTTTCCCAAGCAATCCATTGTTGAATTACCAAAGAAGAGGAAACCAAGAAGGACAACCAAGGCAAGGGAAAAGATAAGGAGGAAAGTAGCCATGAGAAATAAAGGGATTTTGATATAATTCAGATAAACAGTGATGATAGTGACAATGAGGCTAGAATCCTTGAGTCCCTCTTGCGAAATAGAAAAGAACAAAATCATGACCTAAGAGATGATCTAGAGAGGTCTAAGGACCTCATACATTTTCTGCAGACACAAAACAAGCAAATGAATGTCCACATGATAGTTTATGAGGCACGGGATTTCAGGTACCAAAGGGAAGCCTCCAAATCACAAATCAAGTTGGAACAACTTGTGGGTGAATTCAATGACACTGAAGAATAATATTAGCCAAGGTGGAAGAGGCCTAGGACTATGGGACTCAAAAGAGCTTTGGAGAAACAGAAAGAGGAAGAGGCAGCCCTTTTCCGATATTTTCCTCTTACTTCTTTATTCACCGAAGAAATAGAAAACAATAGAGAAGCATGGATTTAAAGGGTGAATAAACACATGGAAGATAAGTTAGAAAGAGCTAACAAATATTTAAGCCTTTAAAGGAAAATGATCGAGCACTACAAAAAGCTAAATCAATTTGCCCGAAGGAAATTGAAGGTTACATAAGAAAATCTCAAGGTGGCCCGAAAGAGGTGCTCGACAGAAAAAATGGGAAAAGAAACATAAAAGTTTGAAATTTTGGCCTCCACCTCTCTACATGCTTCTGAAAACTCATGAGGGTTATGCTCGCCAAAATTCGGCATAATTCGACAATTTTTTGTTTTTTGACATTTTTGGGCTTTTGTAGAAAATCATGGGCATCACCATTTTAGTTTGAAGCATCCTCAAATGTTGAAAGTGGTATCATTGGATGCATTAAATTCAAGGGCATCTACTCAGAAAAATTTAGATCAATTGAAGATGTTTTGGTCCCCCAAAGAGGCGAAAAATAGTCACTTTTTCAACACTATGCCTTGCATATCAACAAGGGCTAATTTCTGGGTTTTTCCACATAGGTTTTTTTTCACAGGCTTCCTGTTCAGCCTC